>JABASD010002129.1:0-29916 GCA_019776165.1 Pogonognathellus flavescens
GTTGTAAATCAAGTTTTACCTTTACCTTTAAGTATATATTAAGTATATATATACCTGAAGGGTTATTTAGGATAACTAAATATTCATACATTCACTGGTATGATACTAATTATTACCCTATATGGAATAAACGTATAATAAAACATCACTTTTTTAGAAACAATTTACAAACCTAATTCCTTGTCATCCTAGTAGTTACCTTCAAATCCCCTTTTAAATTGAGAAATAGGCATCCCATAATAATCAGATTTACTGTTATTTTTATGCATTTTAATTTTAATAAGGTAACTATAACCCAAGTTCGAAGTTCGAAGTTCGAAGAATGTGATGTACAAAGCAATGTACATTTAAACGACTAAATATAATTTCCTGACACAAGTATAATACTACTCGATGTGATTTATAACAGGTAATAGTTAGTTAGGTTTCTGGCATTACATATTAATACTAAGCAACATGCACAGCCATCTGCTAATGCAGATTCAAAGTGGGAGCTCATAGGCTGTGACTTGCTTCAAAGCTTCACTTGAGGCTGCAAAGATAGCGACCCAGACCCTAACTTGAGATTTTATACTGGACTAACTTAATGTTAGACAAAAAGCATTTATATGCTACACACATACAACATACTAATACACAACACACTGAACTAAAAATTGGTATCATTATCATCACTTTCAACTGTTAAATTGATTTACGTAGTTCATGAATCTGCAAATCGGTGTAATATACAATAATCCGAAGCATCGATTGCCGTAGATATTGTGTATTATAGGCTATGCAAAGTTCAAATGAGGGAATATAGTAACGCACTTGCTGTACCCAGTGATTGTAATTTTTTATTAATTCATTACGAAGCAAGTTACCTACATTATCTTTTATGTAAGAAGTTTTTTACATAAAGTTTTTTATAAGCGTTTTTTGAGGTTAACCAGTTGTTCACTTTTCTCCCATAGCTGCTCTGCTGCTTTAACCATTTCTGGTTTAGATAATGCTTTATTAACTATCGACAATTTCTTGTTATAATGATACACCTTTCCAGACTCTGTTTTGCAGTCTTGGCTCAAGGCACAATACATTTGTGCCTCGCTTCCCTGAAAAACCAAAATAAATGAAATTAAAATCCTTCGTAAAGATATCAATTGTGGTGCTTGGATCAGTTTGATTGTTTGTTACCACTTGGCTAGAAACACCAATGAGGACCATTTGAATTTTAAGTTTTAATTGTTCAAGTCTCGTCATATTACGAAATACATCGGTTGCAACCAGACCAGGACAAATTGCATAGGTGGTTACTCCGCTCCCTTTTAGTCGCTTAGCCAATTCCAAATTAAAAAGACAATTTGCCAACTTGGAATTGGCATACGGTAGAAAATTAGTTGGGGGAAAATCAGTAGCATTTTCCATCATTAAATCATCCATATCAAGTGCAGCTTGAAAAACAGCATGAGAAGCTACGTGTACAACTCTGTAAAAACGATTGTACCATAAAAATCTTAAGGTTTTATTGGCTTCAAAATGCTATCTGTATAAAGTTGTTATAATATTATTATATTCATGGAATGTATTTTACCGAGATGGAGTTTCTCTTTTAAGATTTTCAAGAAGTAAATTTGTTAAAAGGAAATGTCCTAAATGATTTACACCCATGTGTAATTCAAAACCATCGATTGTAAATTCACGTTTTGGAATGGTTTTGACTAATCCTGCATTGTTGATAAGAATGTGGATTTTGGGAAACTTTTTGTTAACTTCAGTAGCAAACTCTTGAACCGAAGATAAATCGGCTAAATCCATTTTAATGAGAATCTATTGTCGATAATGAGATATTTTGTTAAAGTACAAGTATAGTACATTACATAGGCAAATAATTTTAAACATGCATGATAAAATAATTTGTCACCATTTTATCCTTTCCAGTTTTTGATTTGATTTCATCTAACGTTTTTTGTCCTTCTACTAAATTTCTGCAAGCCATTATCACAGTTGCACCTCTTTCCACTAATTGGCGAGTAGTGGCTTTACCCAATCCAGTATTTGCACCTGTTACGACAGCTATTTTTCCATTTAAATTTTCTGAGCCCTTTATTTTAGGTACCCATATCAGTCTACAAAATCGCAGAACAATAAATTCCACGAAAAGGAGAAGAGTCTCCAATAGAGTCGCACCTTTAATTTTGAGTACCATTTTACCAAAAAATCTACTATTTAGTTAACTTATACACACGTACACTGGAATTGTAAGTAGCATGTAATTTCCCTCCGCTAAGTAAGTACCTGAACTAGTCACACAATACTAAAAGAAATGCCATGCTTGTCAAACAATTTAATATCTATGTGCACGATATATATGTATGATATGTGTGTAAAGTGGCTACTAAATCAGTATCTAAACTTATCTCAAGAATTTGCGATATTTTTGTATCTATAGATATGTTTGTAATAACAATTAACTACCAGCCCTTTGGACTGTTTGGACTTTGATTCGGACCAGCAGTTACAGTACATAGCTTATACACTTTACGGATGCCAATACATATACCTATATAAGTAGTTGAGATTATAATATCTACTACAACAACATGTGACAGTGACAATGAATTCTGATGTTACATCCATTTTTTTAAATTGTACAGTGTCCCAAAAAAACTTTTAAAACTGACTATTCTTGGATCACACATGTACTAGTAAGAGTAAGTCCTTAACTTATAAGTAACTTGAATTAAATATTCTATGTATATATACAGGTGTGCTGTTATATGTTATGAATGTGTCTCAAGTATTTATATCCTACCTACTGCATTACAATATTGTAGCATATTGAAGGTGTGCAGACTGTCATATTTAATTTGCTCTCTCGTTTACAAGTTTGTAGTCTACCTACAAAACAGTTGTAAATTAGATAATACGTACTTACATAAGAATTTTTATTTGTCATGTCCTTCGGAAACTATACCTTATTAAACTATAGCATAGCCAGCTTAAATCGTGGGTGGTGTATCGCGTTACTCAACTCGCCATTTAGTATAGTCATGCTGTCATACATATATGCTTAAACAAAAACTTCATTTTGGAAGTACACGTTGTTTGATTGTTTGCATCAAAAGTCGGTGCAAAATACGACACTTACACTGACTATGAGTGAATGCATGCAAAATCGAAAGTCATCAACTATTGAGCCTGTGAAAGTTAAATCACTCTTACATGATGACACTACCAATTACTTTACATGCAAACTTAACACCTACCAAATCACACGTAATAAGCTAATAAAGGATTCGCAACCTAATTACGTATACCTACTTGTATTTTAAGTTATATCCTCGAGTCACGCTAGTCGTGAACAATCACAATTTTTATTATTCATGCTATCTTTAAACTTTAAAGAAGTTCATATATAGTGAAGCTGATGCTTTTAATGTTTTACATTGAGGTTCCTAGATAGTAGATATGACTAGACGTGAATATAATATGAAAACACTATTACCTTTGCCATACGCAGCTATATCTGTATGTATATATTATAAGTATTGGTTAATCATGAAAACAATAATTAAATTTATTCTCTTTGCCTAAGCTTGCTGCTACCAGAACAGAACATCTTTTGTAAGTTACGAAGTTACGATTAGTATTGCATGTTATTATAGGATTTCAAAAATTGTTTTTCTTGAAGTAATTGAAGATTTTACATGTCCTACAGTTGGAGAAACATTCATAAACTTAATGAAATTGAGATTAAAATTCTGTATAGGAAAATTAACACGATATATTTGAAGTCTATAGATAGTTTTTAATTTAATAGTATAGTAGGTATGTAATGTACTTTCAGTCTATAATGTTAAGTTGAATATAAGTATAAGCCAAAAATGTGCTTCAGCGTTAAGTAAGTAAATAGATATTATGTAGGTTAGGATTCGTATGAATTTACAGATAGAATATTTAAAGCTTTTTTAGAATGAAGAACCTAAGCCAACAAATAGTAATAATATGAAATACAGTCTAATAAAATTATTGAATAGCTATACAAATTCACAACATGATCATTAGAAGAAATATTAATAATACATATTATCTGTATACATCTAAGAGCCAACCTAACTCTGGAGTATAGTAATCTGCCTAGTTCTATAGATATCACAAAAGTTTGCCGAAGTATAGGTATTTAGTATTTAGGTTTATTCATTTTCTATTTTGAAATTAAAGTGACAGCGTATGAAAGTAATAGATAGAGAAATGATTTCCCCCTAGGCACAACAGCAGTGTTACAAAAACTATTTTCGCAAATACAAACGTGCCGTCGCTTTCTGAGTCTGTGCACATTCCCATTGTCTACCACTTCGCAGTCAGCATCATCATCTTTAAGTGTGACATTAAAGAAAGGTAAATTTTCGGTACAAGATCTAAGGATCCTCTGCTCTCCTGAATGAAGAACAAAGAAAAATCTCATATGAATACCTTATACACATTGAAAAACTTTAAGCTAGCTATTATAGAAAATTAATTTAGATATTGATAGTATATGTAGCAACCATTTTTATTATAATGTACAAATCATGATGCACAAATTAATTTTTAGTTACCGTTCAGGGAACGTTGGGTTATTTTGACACAGCATCCATAGCAAGCAGTCATGTAATAATCTGTAGAGACGTAGTAATGTGAATATTCAAAAGGATCCCCACAATGCACATCCTTATCACTGTCACAGTGGTAGCAGAAAATTTCTGTATCTGAGTTTTCAAAATGTTGAAACGTTAATTCAAACAAGTAACTCAGATTTGCAATTTTTACGCAGAAATCCAATAAATGCATTGGAAATATATTTTAGATGTTTAGTATTAGACTTACTTATGCAGTCTTCCATGATTACAGCTCCAATTTCACAAACAGAACAAATGAGAATTGCATGCAGCAAATGAAATTTTACAGAGATCATAATAATTTACTTGTGCGCGGATTTATGATGAAAAGTTGGTCGATGATATAATACACGTACTAGTATGTAGTAATGCCAATACCTATATAGGTTTAATATTATTTACTAAACGGAAAAAACTGTTAGTGATTTACAAAGGTCCATTTCAATATCCAGTTGGGTTAAAGGCTTCGATTATATGTGAAACCCTTTTTAAAACACTTGTTGAAACTCCAATATAATAATAATAATAAATAATATGTTCGCTTTATTTTTCCATGTAATCTGGTTAAAAATTCCTGATGTTTAATGCTTAAAAATTGAACCTGCTCCAGCCAAAAACTAAAATTGGACTGGCAAAATGATGTTTACCAGGATATGGTTAACTAAACAGAATTGATGACACAGGAAACATTCTGCAGTTTTAATGTCTTGTTTATAATTCAAATGAACTTTATGGTGCCTGCACGATGTTGGCTATACATAGGTGAAGAGTAAAATGAAACTGATTTATGATTCATTCACTGGTACTGGTAATGGGAGACCTTGCAGATTTAAAGCCGAAATCGCTAATAATTCAAGAAAAAAATGAGAATTCCCAGGATATTTATTATTTGCCAAGTTAAGATAGTATTAAGAAAACTGACTGTGGAAGTTTATAATGCAATTTTCTCGCAGACACAAAAGTACAAATACTTATTGCACATTTTTTCTAGATCCAGCTCTGGTCTGGAGAGAATAATGGTCACATCTCACATAATATAGGTAATAAAGAATGGTTACACCACATAAATAAGAAAAAAACATTTAATACTTCAATATATAAGCTGTAGTGGTAGGTACCAGTAGGTATTAAGAAATATTCATTAGCACTCATGCGAAATTAAAGTATGTGTTAACTCAAGGAATAATATAATTCTTATTGTTCATACCTACCAAGCAATACAACTATACGTACAATTGCAATACAAATGATTATTTTTAGCAAAAAACATCATTATTTATTTAGATTATGTTTTTATGTTACGTATTTTACTGTGAGTTACTGGTTTCAGCCGGTACTGCGACTGTTACAAGATAATACAATGAGTATACGTAGCAGGAGTAATCTATTAATGTGATTTATTTGAAAACGTTGTGAAATAAAGTCTCTCGTCTCTTGCATTCGTTTATTTTACTCAGACTTCAGTCCAACGAGAATTTCGCTCTTCTCCCACAAGGAACTCGCATCATCTTCTGTAAAAAGTTTTTCCACAGCTTTGCAGCGCCTATTGAATCTGTACATCTCCCCCGACTTCTCAGCCACTTCCTTTGACAAAGCACAGTACAATAGAATGTCTGC
Organism: Pogonognathellus flavescens; assembly: GCA_019776165.1. NCBI lineage: Eukaryota > Metazoa > Arthropoda > Collembola > Entomobryomorpha > Tomoceridae > Pogonognathellus > Pogonognathellus flavescens. Next base: position 6,258 of record JABASD010002129.1, read on the forward strand.
AGCCTGCGTGACAAATAAAAAATACACCCATTATGCAAACCATAAACAAAAAATATTTTTCGCTCCCACATTAACGACTCGACAAGTATAGAGACGTATGTAATAGGTAGGTATTATACATTAGCACTATTGCCATACATCCTTGTTCACCCAAATAGACCACAATAGGAAAATTAGGCATTTATATGTTGTAGCTTTATTAACAGTACACATAATATTTTAATTAAGTAAAAAAGTTAATTAAAGCTACATATACTTTATGTACGGATGTAATTAAGAATAATTTATACATGCTATAGGTACATATATTATAATCCTGTTATATAAAGTTCAGTATAATATAAAAGCATAGATATAAACAAGCAGTACCTTTTCAATTGGCATTCCTATACTTTTCAGCAATATGTTTATCAAAAACTGTCCTATAGCTGAGTAATGTCTGAAGACTTGTGTAATGGCAAGGCCTGGACAACAAGAGTATGTGTTCACTCCACTTCCTTTGAGGCGTTTACCTAGTTCCTTGGAAAAGAGAGCATTGGCAAACTTGGAATTATTATAAGGCATTGTGTTCATCAGGCCAAGACTGGTTTTTTCCATCATCAGGTCGTTCAAATCCAAGTTTGCCATTACTAGTGTAGTACTTGCAACAGTGACGATTCTAAGAAAATGATTTCGCAAAATTAGAATATACATATGCAAATGTATACATGTTACTATGCAGTAAATCGGTAGAGTAACCTTGCTAATTATAGGTACATGGTACACACCTGCTAGGTCCACCACTCTTTAGATTTTCAATGAGCAAATTTGTAAGCAAAAAGTGTCCCAGGTGATTTACACCCATGTGCATTTCAAACCCGTCTGTGGTTTTCTGAAGTTCACTTGAATCCAATGATATACCCGCATTATTAATTAAGATGTTAATTACTTTATATTTTTTCTGTACTTCCGAAGCAAACTTCCTTACAGAAGATAAAACGGCTAGGTCCAGTTGTAATACAGTCTAAAGAACATATAAATAAATAACTTATTTTGTAATGTCGCATAGTTTTTAACAGTGCATTGTTGTGCTTGACATTTAAAAAAAAACTTACCAAATTTTGTGATCCTGTTTTCTCTTGAATTTCCTTTAGAGCTTTTTCTCCTTCATTTAGATTTCTACATCCCATTACCACGTTTGCTCCCCTTTTGGCCATTTCATATGTAACTTGCTTTCCCAGTCCAGCGTTAGCTCCCGTGATAACGACAACTTTTCCTTCGACATTTTCTTCTGGTCTTACGACAGGTTTAGAAAATAACTGCACAAGTTGTAGAATAAACCACTCAAAAAAGTAGTATGCGAGAGCTCCCGGTGACGACCTTAATGTCATTTTAGTACAAAAATCTACTCTGCTAAATTATCTGACTAGTTACACCAACAGACGAACGTAGACAAAAAAGAAATTTAGTAAGCAAAGATGTGTTGCAGTAAGCTCTTATTGTATGTACACGTCAGGTTAAATCCTTTTTCTAGCTGTCTCTTACTTATTAAGGTGCAGGTAATTATTTGGCTACATATACTGCTGACTCACTCTGTCTCTAAATACAATTTGAATAAAATACAACTATGCAGAACATACCTATCCATAAGTTTACAAGTTTTATTGCGGTTTTATGTCTCAGGCTATTACCTACTCACATACACTGCAATAACATTTGTAAAATTGATATAATTTGTTAGAAAAATTAAATATACTCAACATAAATTTTTCCTCTGAGCTACCTGCTACACAATGTAAAGTTACTTTATAGCTTGTTCCGTAGAAAACGTAGCCAAATTCTCATGTCAACCTACGCCTCATTTGTTGATACAAAACAGTATTTCATGTGGTGGCTGAGTAAACACACTTCTTAAATACAAAATTACTGAGTTTCTTACTTAAAGCTTTCAGTGGTAAGATATCTATATTATAATATTGTAACTGTACACTTGTGCTTATACTAAAATACTAAGTAAACTGTAAAAAAATACTTGTTCTCGACACACAAGGTATATACACACGACGTGGTTATTCTATGCTAACTCACTGCAATGCAATGCAATGTCTTTAATGAAAACTTTCTAAAATTCATTACAACCCACACGAGCTAAGCAGATATCTATCTGCGACTACTATACGGTCAATATGTTTCACATCTACTACTTGCATCTCTGGCGATTTCTGTAGTTTGGCTTTGACTGTAATATTTATCATGATTTGCCTTTCAACGCTTAAAAGTACATGAAGCTATCTACGTGTATAATAATCTACAATTAACTACACATAGTATACAACGCATACTACTTAATAATACGCATAAGGATCTCAACTGTCTATGTCTGTTAAAAACCTAAATTCATTCAAAGCCAAATGAATGAGTGAATATGAATGGAGATAGTACGTTACTGAACTGATAGAGAATAAATTTATAATATGTGTGAACATTTATCTGTTATTTGTATCCCATTAATTCGCTCTTCTGTTCGTCAGTCTATCTATAAGTATTTGCTTACTGGAAAAGTATGTCACAGAAACCACCACAGTTAATAATATGGAAACGTTTCAGTATTATACAAATTACTTACCTATACTGGAAAAGAGTATGTGTTGATGTTTAGTTACATGCGTAATTGAAATGAAATACATAATGCAATGTTACTATAATATGGGAAAGCATAGCCTCAACTATTTCATGTACATATACAACTGCTGTAAAGTTTGCACATGAATCTTGCAAAATAAATGTACATTCGTTAACTTTTCAGTTTACATAATTTAATAACATTTGTAGTTACCTATTTCAGTAATATAACCAGTGTTTTCCGAGCAAGTGACGCTTCAGTGAATTTTGTTAGCTATAATGTTTGAGGATATTACACTGGATAAAAACATACAAACAAATACCTAGTAGTATCATCACCGCAGTGAGAAATACACAAGTTAATTTACAGCTTTTGTTTTATACAAGGAACAAGAATGTTATATGCCCAGTTAGCTGCTTTTGAATAAAAACTAGGTACTTTGAAGGCGATAAAATTGCAAATAAACTTGCATTACAAACTGATCACAATATAAACTGAATAGGAGTTTAGGAATATTGCACACTTCATGTTTTCTAAGATTAAAGTTGGATATTGTACCTTTGTCGCTAACACATTAAGCAATTAATTATTGTTAACAAATATTAACAAGTCTTTCACTAGTTTGCCACAACTTGTGGGCATCCGAAGCATTTAACAATTTATTGGCCGAAGTGAAGTGCTTGCTGAAACGGTAGACTAGCCCAGTTTCATCAGCACACTTTTTGGATAAGGCACAGTACAGAATAGTCTCACATCCCTGTAAACGGAGGAAGAATTAATCTATAGATCCTAAAACTCCTAAAAAATTGACCTATTTATGAAAGTATTTTTAGTTTTTTAGAACGTTACCTGTTCTGCAGACAGCCCAACAAGGAGTAAATTGACTTTTGTATAGAATTTCTTAAATGATGTAAAATTCCTGAAGACATTTGTAGTAACAAGTCCCGGACATAAGGAGTATGTGGTTACTCCTGTGCCTGCAAGACGTCTGCCCAGTTCCATGGCAAACAAACTGTTGGCTAATTTTGAGTTGTTGTATGGCAAACTATTTTGAAAACCAAGTGATTTTGCATGTTCCAACATCAAATCATCCAGATCCAAGTTTGCAATTAATTGATTTGTTGAAGATACCACCACGACACTGCGTAAATTTATTAAAAAAGCAATTTTAACAATAGTAACAAAATGTAGGTTTTACGTGTTTATATAACTTTTGTGTGTTGGTATTTCTAGTAAAGTTTAATTTATCTGTAGAAGACAATACGTTGAGACTTGGTTGAGACATGGTATAAAAATTTAGTGCCCGAAATAAATATTTATGTGCATTAGGTATGTGCTTATCTAATGCTTAGAGATTTAATTAGGTATTCCTTACCGACTAGGTGCTCCTCTCTTTAAATTATCCATGAGAATATTTGTCAGCAAAAAATGACCGAGGTGATTGACTGCTATATGTATTTCATGTCCTTCTTTCGTTTTCGTTAAAGTTTCTTCATTATAATATACACCCGCATTGTTGATGAGTAAATGAATTTCTGGAAATTCTTTACTAACAGCGTGAGCAAATTTTCTAACTGAAGCCAAATCAGAAAGATCTAAATGTTTTAGATACTGGTAAAAAAAATTCAAAAACATGTAAACGGATTTTGAAAGCAATGCACCATATTTATAATCACAATTAATTTTTTATTTTCTCATTCAATTCATGGTTATTTTAATCTAAAATGAGAAAACGTTTGTCTTACCAAATTTTCTGAGCCAGTGTCATCTCTGATTTCATTCCAAGGCTACTTTACCTTGCCTGAGGTCTCTACAGCCCATAATAACGGTGGCACCTCTTCTGGCTAATTTGAGTGCAGTAACTTTACCAAGTCCAGAGTTGGCACCAGTTATGACGACAACTTTTCCTTCTACGTTATTTTCAGCTCTGTCTTCCACTCCCCATATCAGTCTTACAAATCTTTCACACACATATTCCAACACAAAGTATAAAAGTGTCCAACCGGATGACCGGGCCATTTTGTTTGTACTATGTAAACAGACGATGACTTTTGGTAAAAAGACGATAATATTTTCCTTTCAGTATTCCGAGATGAGGAGAGAAACTTACAACAATTACGTGTAAGCCGTGACAAGAAAAACTACATTACTTTCAGACATCATACACCATAACAACATTAGGGAATGAATCTCTTGCTATGCCGTAGGCTGAATCTCTCTAGACATACCATTTCCCTCTTTATCCCAAATTACGGAGCATAGCAAAACTTGTTTACCATTGCATTGCTACATGCACACATTTATGTATCTTGCCAGCAAAACTATACAGCGTTATTTCATTTCGCATACCTAGCTGACCATACACACACATGAGACATGAACAGAGTTCTTTAAAGTAAATTCATGAAATAAGTACTGCATACACACAGATGTTCGACACGTGTAGTAATGCTTACCTAACGCATATATGCCATTATACCTCAAATATTTATCAATTTTGCATTATATAGTGTTCAACTACTATCATCACGCTGTAAAAATGAATCGCATTGTAAAAATTTTGCTTTACTGTCAATTACTAAAACAAAGCAGGTTGTTAGGTATCGCATTATCAATCTCTCGTGCTATAGTAAAGCCTTTTTAGTAGAAAGAGTATACCTTGTAACAAAAAGTGGCAACGATTCCACCTGTCTAACGTAATGCATATAATAAAATATCATCTTTATGCACTGTGATTTTGCTTAATACACATTTTTGTGTATACCGGCAGTCTACATGCTGACGTAAAGTACGACGATCTCTGACCTCCCCATGGGCAATCCTAGAATACGGTAAACGTCTGAAATGACTGAACTGTGAAAAGCCATAATCTTAATCGCATTTACCAAAATGATTGCACTATACTATACATTATACGTATACTTTCTGAAGGTACATGAAAATATCAAATGTGAAATATGACAAAATAACGTAAAATATTTATGCATAAATCTACAACGAAATAAATCTACAGTGTGGTATTGCGAAAGAGAAAGAGTATCTCATATTGATTCATAAGGCAAGTATATGGGAAATAAATTAATACTTTTCAATAAGTTCTTTTAGTCTCATCTCATCTCATTACACAGAGGTAGTTAATTTTGTTACAGTTCATTTTTATAAATACATACATATATAATTATTAATGTGTAAATATTATTATATAAATATTAAATAATAGTAAAACATGTAATGCAACACGTACTATGCAAACAAAATATTAATCGTGTGATTACATGTGATCTTGAGCTGTTTGTAAACAATGAGGGATTCGTTTACAATTTAGTTGATAATACTTCCATTTCATCCCATACCGTTACAGTCTTTTAATGTTATAGTGGTTCATTTAAGTCACAATGTGAATAAATAACGAAGGGGATAGCTCACACAGTCTGTGTAAACAAATAATGTTATAATTCATGAGCACTTTTTGTAGCTCATCTGAGCAAAGCTTCATGTTTCCAAAGTTGAACCGTGTCTTCACTGATTTCCCACAGTCTTTTAGCCAAATCGTTTTTAAGTCTTCTGTTCGCTGATCTTAAAATCTCGCTGTATCTGTACATTTTTCCAGTTTCATCAGCGCATTTCTTGGACAAGGCACAATACAAAATAGTTTCACAGCTCTAGCAATTCCATACCAAAAAAGACTACGATTTATATGTGATATTATTTGAGGATAAAGTACAAAACACTTAAAAGCAGGCGATATAAAATTGCCAAATTACCTGTTTAATTGAAACCCCATTAAGAGCGATGGCTATTTTAGCGATACACCTTCCAAATGGTGTATAATTTCTCCATACGTCAGTTTTAACAACTCCAGGACATAAAGAGTAAGTTGTAACACCCGTTCCTTCCAGTCTTGCTCCTAATTCCTTCGCAAATAAACTGTTTGCGAATTTCGAGTTATTGTAAGGTAATGCTGACAGTCCAAAATGTTCCGTAGCTTTCGGATTTTTTTCAAGCATTAAATCGTCCAGGTTGAGATCAGAAAACAATTGACAAGTGGATGATACAACAACTACACTAAAATTTAACCCTATTGTTAGTATTCATATAAACCCTGATAAATTAAATGATTAAGAAAATATCAGCTAAGAAAATAAGCTTACCGACTGGGAGAACCTCTCTTTAGATTATCCAAGAGTAGATTAGTCAAAAGAAAATGCCCTAAATGATTAACGCCCATATGCATTTCAAAGCCATCAACGGTATACTGAAGTTTTTGTTTGTCTGAAGAATATCCAGCGTTATTGATAAGAATGTGAACTTCGGGAAATGAAATTCTCACCGCACCGGCAAACTCCCGAACAGAGTTCAGATCAGCAAGATCTAATTGCATGAGAGTCTATAAACCGAATGTGTATTATGATTTTAATACCAACTAACGGATTGAAGAAATTATTGATTTATTTTGTATTTATTTTTAATTAGATCGGATTTATTTGTATGTTAATACAGATTGCTAGTACAATGACTCAATGACATACCAACTTTCTCGACCCAGTTTTGCTTTGTATTTCTTCAAGAGCCATTTTCCCCAAAACTAAATTTCTGCAAGCCATAATTACTTTAGCTCCTCTTGCTGCAAACTTAAATGACACAGACTTTACCTATCCCCGTGTTTGCTCCGGTTACTATCACCACTCTTTCTTCTGCACTTTCTTCTTCCCGATCTTCTGGGCTCCATATCCTTCGATATAGTGTGTCCTTCGAGAATTCCCATAAGTAGTAATAGCAAAATAGTAGAATTGAAATTAAATTCATTCTACGTAAACAAAATATATTGTGGTCTGAATCAAGGTGGTGACAGGAAACCCTTTCACGACTAAATTATTAAACCACTACAATTCGTGATATTCGTGAAACCATCTGGTTTTATTTACTAGTTCAAAGATCTTGGCTGAAAATGAACACATACAGATGCATAAGATGTAAGATGCGGACGTGTGAACCCCTTAAATTTAAAGATCTGCTGCAAACACAGGAAGGGATGGACTGACCAAACTTCATAACTTAACAACCACCACAACCCCTTACCCTACCAGTACTGATTGTGAGTACTATATACGTTCTTAGAGACTGTAGAGACACAACGAAAGATCCATTCAGTATTAACTTGAATATATACTAATCTCTAAGCAAGTTCATTGCTGGTCTTTGTAATGAAATGGTTCCTTCATATTACAATTACAATGGACCACTTTCTTTTGCATATACCTATACAGCTAAATTATTTTACGTAATTGTAAAGTAGTAGTACAGTTTCTATCTGGGTGTATCATATAATGACTCTATACAAATAGTAACCACATACCTAGCCTTAGTGAAAAAACACTTGCATACAAATGAGCGCGTATGCATATATTCTACTCTACTGCATCTATTTACAAAATGTAATGTGCACATAATATGCACATACCTACTATAATTATAAGGTAGTTGGATACAATGACACAAAAGTTGCGGTTGTTGCAAACAAATGACCATATTTTTATAGTCCACCATATTAAGCCACAGAACACTGGATTAAGGTACAAAGAAATTCAGGTAACCTAACCATCCTGCAAGATTATGCAAATGAAATATTATTCATGAGAGAACGTCGAAAGTATCTTGTATGTTTTTGTTCTGCTAACGCTTTTCAAATAATGATAAGTTATTTTATCCAGTTTATAAAAGTTGAATTACTATAATGATGAGAACTTGATAAATTGTAAACTACTTATGTGATAAAAAAATTTGATCTTCCAGACAGTAAAAACAAATGTGGGATATCTCACACACTTTTTACACCGTAAAAAAATGTATAAAGTGTTTGCACTTACATAAGTCTAAAATGTTACTCGATCATTACAAAATAGTTAGAATGTACTGCATCATGTAATGTTTCAAACCCATCCACGTGCTGTCCGTTTATTGTGCTCAATCATTAAAGCTAAAACAATTATAAAAAACTTATTCACAGCAAAATGAAAAATAACTTGATTACTAAACAAAAGTAACTACCGTAAATACATATACAAGTAAAAGTCTTAAACAAAATAACATGTAAAGTTTTATGCGTTTTCATCCCTCTCTTTCAGAGTACACTTAACCATACCATACACAAGTATACAGTCACAAACCAAAAAAAGTCTTCTTTGGTATACAGTTAATAAATTTTACGCTGCATAATCAAATGTATACCTCCTCATTCTCATTGCACAAATCCTAAACTTACAGTAGCTACCCGAAGTTGTCACACAGTAGTCAATAATACATATTAATACAAGTAGTAAGTATCACAACGTAATTAATAGCAACAAATACAAAGTTAGACTTTAACTAGTTTAGTTGGTCGCAAGACATTGAGACCTTATTAGCACCTTCGTCGAGTTTACTTAATTGCATTTTTAGTTGTCTTTGGATCAATTCCCGAATATTCTGTATAACCAAATCTTTTTGCATATCCATTTTCCTCTGAGTCTTCATTTCCTGTATAGCCCACGAAGTTTCCATAATAAACTCTATGGCCATAGTCTCCGCTGGTAAATGCTGGACTATAATAACGGCGCCTTGGGTGCAAACTGTCGAAACTATTGTTTCCAGGCTCCCCATATCGATATCCTTCTGTATCGAATGGTTCTGATGGTCTGAAATGTGGACGATAATATCGATGTCTATCTTGGTATTCTCGATTATTAAGAGTTTCGCTATTGAGCTTAAAATATATATCTTTAATAACAGGGTTTTGTAGACGATTGTTCAGAATTAATTCGGAATCATGTCCAGGAAGACTCGGACCAACATTGCCGTGATTGCCTATGGCATTATTAACTTCAGGACGGATTTCGATTATGTGAGCCTGGTTTTGAGGTAGGTAACTTGGTGAGTGTAAAGGTACTTCTTCTAGTCTATGTCCAGGAGCCTCTGACTGATGTTCAAATCCTGCATTATGATGATGTCTAAAATCTTGGTCTAGGAACCCAGGACCGTGACCACGACCGTCATGGGGTAGTCTGAAGGCTTGTCTATGTTCGTGAGATCCAAATCCATTTCCATTGGCGAAGTCATGGTTATGAAAGTTTCCCTCAGGCCCTTGAAAGTTGTTGTGAGCAGGATGTCGGAAATCTGGAGGACCATGATTTTGTTCTACATTGGATGGTGGAAATCGATCATTGTTATGTCCTCCATTAAATTGCTGATTTTGTCCATGGAAATTATGTCGTTCTCCGTGATTATGAATATCTAAATTCCCTTCGTAATCTCCAGGTGGACGAAATGCTCCATGAGAATTGAAATCGTCGTTTTGATTTCCATGACCCTCAGGACCAAAATTATTATTGGATTGAATATTTTGAGGAAGATCTTGATGGTAAGGTCCGCGTACATCATTCGGATGATGTTGTTCTCCGTGAGGGCCATCATAATTATTGTAGTAATAATATCCGTTTCCATTTCCATCTCCAGTATTGTAATGATAATTGTATCCATCACCAGAACTGTAAGAGTAACTGTGTCCTCCATTTCTGTACCCGTGTCCGTTCTGATTTCCACTATGGAAATGAGCTACTCCCTCAGGTCCATAGTGACCATGATAAAAATATCCATTACCTCCGTGCCCATCCCCACCATTATGATTACCTTGATTATTATACCCGTTGTGGTTATTGTGATTGTGTCCATTAAAATTTCCATGGAAGTCTTCTCCAATTACTTCCGGTTCATTTTGAATTTGTGAATTATGTGACAGTAAAGGTCTCCTTTCTTGAGTCTTAGCACCGGCAATATCACGCATATAATGATAGTGATGGTGGTCGTAATATCCTAAATAGCTGTTGTCTTTACTGTTTTGCTTTTCTTGTGGAGCATCCGATTTCAATGACATGTGCGTTCTAGTTTTGAAAACTGGATTTTGTCCTGTAAGAATGCGATTCCCGTAAAGAAAATCCATACTGGCCAGCGATGCGATCCCATTCCCATAGCTTGGTTTAAATCCATACGATGTAAAACCACCATTTTTGTGTGATGAAACTCTTCCTTGACCTGACGACCCTTTCGAAGCAGTGGGAGGAGTATCACTTTTATTTGCAGTACTACCAGCACTTTTAGGAAAACGGATCAACCCAGTCAATTTTTCACCTTCTTTAGATTCAAGATCCGCTGCTGTTAAAATAAGAATTGCATTGGCTGTTTCAAGGTCTTCAGTGTACATTTTGCCTCCGACTTCCACAAGCAGTGCAGATGAAATCAAAAACAGAATAATCTACAGAAATACATTTCAGTACAGGATACTAGTATTAAATTTTGCTTATTAAATAATATTTAAATTAGAATTGAATTCTTTACCATCATGAGTGCTCCGCAGATTGGCACTACAGAAGGATTATCTAAATCAAAGTATTCTGCAATTTTGTAGACAAGGCTCCGTAAGATCCAATTGCAACTTTTCGACTGAACTTGAGATTCTAAATTGAGTTAAGGAGATATTGGTACAAGAAGAATCTTTCTTTAAGTAGGTACTTATTGTGTTATTATAATGTGAATGAATTAAATTAACTTTCACACTTATCTGATTGTGCATGGTTCTTTACATGCGAAAATTTCCACTAATTGTATTTGTAAAATTGCACAAAAATTTGGTGTTTGGTAACATTGGGGTTAGCAAACGAGTGTCAATCCCGCAGCGTCTTTAAACAATGGTGTCTTGAGCTTTGAGTACTGTGTTCTGTATGATTGCTTTAATTCATGTCTCAGTTAAACAAAGATGAAAGAAGAGGGGACACATTTATTTACTAATGCAATGCTAGCGAATATTCAATTCGTGCACGTTGTCTTTGTTCGAATTGTTTACCTAATTCTGCATAAAGGTGACATTTAGAAAGTTAACTGGTTGCATGTAATGTTCTAGGTAAATTAAATACATCACAAGAGGTAAACATTGACTTACTGTGATGTTATCGTAACAATACTAATTGTTATTTCCAGCCTGATTGCTAAAATCTTTACAATAGAGCTCTGGGAACATTGCACTTACTTCACGTTCACACCAACGCATCGCATGCAAATACAATACCTAGATGAGGTTTTTGTACAGGTTATGAGATTTTTGTATAAATTAGTGTAAGTAACTACAACTTATAGGTATTCACTTGTCCACGATCATGTCTTTTTCCTATTAAACGTTGCAATGATGTTATTTTCTATTTCATGAATCATAATATTCAATAGGCAGTGGTAGAGGTTATATGTAACATAATATTTTATTTTTTCCTGTCATAATGTAGTTTGTTAAAAAATCGTTTTATGACAAAGGTCAAGATCCATTTAATGAACAGATGAGGAACGAAACAGTGCATTATGTTGTGATGCCATGCTGAGTATTTGTCTTTTTCTACTCTCATTTTTCTTGACATTACAATAATGATGGTTAATTACTTAAATGTGAAACGGAACTTTTTTCTCTTTATTATCAAATTAAATGTGACCAGAATAACAGCAGATCAAGCTGTTAGAGAGAGGAACATATACATTACAACAATACATTAAATACTATAATTATTATCATGTACTACAATTAAAATTCATATCATAATATGAAACTACAACTACATAATAAAATATCGTTCATGTACACTTTACTAAACTAAGGATTAAAATTAGGAATTCTTAGGCTTCTAGAGGTCATGTTTCAATAAATCAACGTTAATTTTAACGAGCTTTCGATAAATTCGTCAAAATAAACGTTGATTTATTGAAAAATGGCCTCTAGAAGCCTAAGAATTGTTAATTTTAATCACGTCAGAGGTTTAAGAAGTCTGTTTAACCATTTAAACTAAAGATGACAATTTATATATATCAAAATCAATTACATGCAAGCATACATTTAACACAAAGATCGACCTGAACAGCAATTGCATTTGGAACGGTTAATAAAAATAGACATACCTCACTCAAAACATTCACACTATAAATGGGTAGGTAGATATAAAGAATTAGAAAATATTCGATACTTTATGTGTTACTTACTACATCACATACAGAGACATACCAATAATATGTTAGTCTTAAAAAATTATAATATAGGCTAATTGAAGAAAATCATTGTCAGCTAAATCCAAGCGTTGTGTTGTAGCTTTGTTAGTAGACATATCTGTAGTAGTTGATCTGCAAAAAAGTTACTTCCCGTAGCCGTATCCACCTTAAAAAAGTATATTCATTATTACCCAAAATAACAATATAGATAGATGTTATTTCGAATTGAAATGTTTTACTATTTACTAGTGACTTACCACCTCCATTTCCTCCTCCATAACCTCCACCTGTGTCCAAAATCAATCAAACTTAAAATATAATATTTAATACATGGAAGAATTTTTCATGAAAGTTTAATCACCCCTCCTCCCTCCCCATAAAGCCAACCAAATGCAATTTAATCTATTAAATACCTCCGGAACCACCAGGACCACCTGGACCACCATGACCACCTGCAGACCCAGCACCTTTAGTTGCATAATAGTAAGTATCTCAACTTAGGACTGCACAGTATATATGAAGATTTTTGCCGTCGTGAATTAAGCAAAAGACTTAGTTCTACATATATGGATTAGGCATCCACTAATGTAAGGGGAAAAAATTAAGCTGAAGCATGAAATATTTATGGAGCTATAAAGAGCAGTCTTATTAAATCCTTCCTCCACCCTGATATGTATTAAAAATATGTATCCAAATAGACAATATTTGACAATTGATTGTCACTTACCACCGTAACCGCCTCCTCCACCACCATAACCGCCTCCTATGAACAAATTACTCAAAATAATCGTTTCAAATAATCAAATATTTGTATTTTTGGAGAACTTACCACCGTTTCCACCTCCGCCACCCCCATATCCACCACCCCCATATCCACCACCTGAATTATATCATGCATATGTATAAAAAAGAAGTGTTCTATTGTGTCATATTATAGCTAAGGTACGGTTTTCATGAAAGATAATGATTATTTCGAACCTCCATTTCCTCCACCACCGTATCCACCTCCAGCTCCTACCATAAAAACGAAACAAATTTATTTATGCTTGTAACTTCAATTGCATGTCAAATTAATGTGATTAGCTTACCACCATATCCACCTCCTCCTCCACCGTATCCTCCTCCTCCACCACCGTACCCTCCTCCACCATATCCTCCTCCTAAAATTAAAAAAAAGATATCATGATTTTTTATCTTAAACTATGTATGTGTAGATTCAATGAATGCTTTAATTAGTTTGTAAAAAATTTACCACCATTTCCACCACCTCCATAGCCCCCTAATATCATAAGATTGACATCAATTATTTTAGTCCACATAATTTGCATTTTCGATCATTTAATTTACTTACCACCCCCATTTCCTCCTCCTGAAACATTAAAATTTCATAGCTTTGTTATTATAGTCCAATTGAAAACACTACAAGTAAAGGTTTTACTAGCTATTACGTTTACTAACCTCCGTAACCTCCTCCGCCTTTGCCTCCTGCAATTAAAAATCAGTCTGATTACAAACAGTTTTTCTTATCTAACATATCTGCAGTTTTTATGATAAAATATATTTTCACAAGCAGCTTTAAAAATTTTGTATAGAAATCAACCCTTAAAAATTTAATGTTGATATGAAAAGTATGTTTTGTGATGAATATTCGTTTATACAAATCATAACTTGTTTGTAAGTACTTTTAAACATAATTCATTCAATTACCTCCATATCCGCCTCCGCCGCCTACACCTCCTCCGCCCCCTAAAAGTTCATAAAAATAATTTTTATTACTCTTGGCTAGTGTATGGAATAATATTAATCAACTAGAACAAATTACTAGAGCCATAATATGATATGCAAAAACGTACCATATCCACCGTTACCTCCTCCACCCCCTGAAAGGTTAACAAATAAGAATTAGCAAAGTAAATGCATTTTTAATTTGAATTGATTGTAATTTTCATGGACAAGCACAAAAATTCTTTATGTAAAACATACCATAACCTCCTTGTCCTCCTATAAAAAAACAATACGCATTTCGTGTTAAAGTTTTAATTTGTAAAGCTAATTCTAAATTTAAAAATCCACATGACACTATAAACTATTTAGAACAAGGTAAAATGTCGATACCATATCCACCTTTCCCTCCTTGGCCCCCACCGGCATATCCTAAATAAAGTTTCACATGAAATTAATGACAATTAATCAAATTATTTATTATAGAAGAACTTGAAAGATTGATTTAATTACCTGTATTGATTACAATGATTTTACTTCCACCACCCCCACCGCCTTTTTTACCCTTGGTACACTCAGCTAATAAACCGTATGTAAGCAATCCTAATAAAAGTCCCTGTAAAAATTATAACAACAATGGTATAAAAATATTTACGTCAAAAGTAATCAGATTAGTTTGACCAAATCTTAGAATTAGTATTTTACCATTTTTATTTTCATTCTGTGCTAGCACTGATGTTGTAATGAACTGCTTCGATTCTTCTTAGTCACTGTAATTTTGAGAAAGCTGAATCTGTTTATTTATACTTGCATATACCTTCAATGCTAATTAAAAGACTTAGACTGGGAGACTTCACTTTGAGTAAAAAACACTTTATTTCTAATATTGAGATTGAGATGATCACTTTCCCTTCGACAATAAGGCCGAAATAGGTTGTGTACATTGAGACAACTTTCTGTATTCAATACAATTCTTCCATTCAAAACAATGAGATTCTTACAGTCTAAATTACAGTTCCTATTTGTGTTAAGCAAATACTTTTCATACATGTACATTGATGAAAAGGTTAATAAGATGTCAGAAACTGTGTTACGTCCTAATTTGTCACAGGTAATGGCACATTATAATGTGTACCAAATGTTTGTACATATTTACATGTTGAGATATAACGTGTTTAGGGACAGACAACTTTAACTAGAGTTTATAAGGAACTCGTATCCCACATTTCTCAATGGGGTTTTGCAATTTCGTTGCTGGATGCATATAATCATCCATACAGTGCGCATTGCCATCCCAAATTACTGTATCGATCTTTGTGCCTTTTGGTTTTCTGTATCACAAACAATACAAAATGAATGTAATTAGTGTATAGGTCTCTTTTTTATTCATTGTTTTTTAAACTAATTATTTCATAATTTTGTCAAGCCTTTTGATAAAATTGGGTCTTGATAGGGGTCTCTTTATCCATCCTTGATACACAGAGTCTAAATGAGCTGCTCCAAGACAATAATCAACATTTTTGATTGTATTTTCCAGATTAATACTCATAAAAATCTTTTGCATCACTTCATATGATTTGCCAGGATTTTTCCTGAAAATGATAACAATTTTGAAATCACCAAATGCTAATGAGTGCAATTATGCTACACAATTTACTGTTTGCTGAGTATCTTGTTAAGAGTTAATTGCTGTACTTATTGTTAGTTACCATCGTCGGAGAAGATCCGGTGCAATTAAAGACTGCCAGCGATTTTGCAGCAGACTGAGATCAGAAGAGTAGCTTTTAAAATAATCAGCACAATAATAATGAGTAAACATCATCACTTTCCACGTTGCTTCAAGAATGAGGTCATATTTCTCTGTATCCATTTGGAGAAATGGAGGAACTTCTACAAGCTTCAGAACAGGTTTCCCTTCAGCATTTTTTCCTTTCAGTAGTGGAGCCTTAAATATAAAATAATAAAATAATACAGGGAAGAACAATTTTATTTTATTCATTCATAATTCAAAGGTATCCATTTATTGTGTAATTGTAATTATACCCCAGTTGAGCAAGTTTCCTTGTAGCTATACTCAAATGGTTTAGCCTGCCTTAAGCATTCACTTAGAGCTGCATCTATACGAACGCGTGCAGAATCATCAGTTTCTTCTTTCGGAGGAAAAATCTTAAAAGAATCTAATAAGATAAATTGAAACAATGGGAAAATATTGTCGTAGAAAAAATCGGGAACTAATTTATCCGTACAAACAGTTTTGAAAATAGTTTTAGCCACTTGTAAGAATCTCCACTCTTCAAAATCCATATCAGGGAGCTTCTCATGATTAAAATGCATAGCATACAATCTAAAAACAATTCGCTGTGATTGCTCATTAATAATTTTCAGAATTTCTTTTTTCGAAACGGATTCATCACATATTTCATTGTATTCATTATATTCATTTTCATTCTTGTCTTTGTTGCTTTTATTGTCCTTTTCCACGGAACATTGAAAATCTATTGATTCTGATTGACTTTGCAAGATGTCAAATTCAATTTCTGAAGGCAAAACTTGAATCCTTGTTCCTGAAGAGATCTTTTGCAAACAAGTGTTTTCTTCTAAGATCAATTCAGCGTTATTATTCGATTCAAGCTCGAATTTGTAGTTTGCAAAAAAGGCGTATTGTCCTTTAATAAAGCATTTATAATTCTTCTGATAGCTTACAATCTCCAATAATGAGTAAGGGATTTTTCCCCACGTTAGAATTTCTACTTCAGAATCCAAAAAATCCCATTTGCTACCCATATCCTTTTGTTTGTCATTGTTAAAAAATAATCTTCTTCTCAGTGTGGACATAACAGCCCCACTGTTGGCATTTCCCATGAATACAATTCCAATGATGTCACCACCACGCAAAATGCTTTGAGCAACACATCCTTTTCTACCGGGATGAGTGGTCCATATAATGGGATTGGGATTGCACCACTCTTTGTAAAACGCCCACCTGAAATGGGTAATTAATTGGAATGGTTTTACGAGTAAAAAAAGTCTCATAATAGGAGAATTGATTTCACTTATTCAATCCAATATTACATACACAGATATTTCACGCAATTTACTCGCCATTTCTAATACATTCATTCATCATACAACTTTTAATTGTACTGATGATACTCACATTCCGTTCTCAAAACAGATCCTTTGAATCTTTTTAGGCTCAGTAAACCAGACACCGAAACGACATTGTTCCTGTGTAATCTCGTATGTGGAACCATTGAGACAAACTTTCATCTTCCAACTCCCAACCAAACTCGTCGTGACTACTAAAATAATACCAAAGTTAATAATAATGAACGAGAACAACAGGAAATAAAACAATCGGATGACAAACATTTTCATCCCCATTGTTCCCTTCTCATGTACAAGTCTTTATTTAACATTCAAAGAACAATGGGACGACGGGAAGTATTAGCACAGTTGCATGCACTAAGTCAACTTTTGTTGACAACTCGTGCCGTAGTATACTACAACTATAACACATAAAACTTGTAGCAGTTATGCCTTAAGCTTACACACAACACGCTAACATGTATAAACATTACATTAGTGTAAAATAAAAGTAAATAATATTATAAGCTACCTATCCAACATACTCTTTAATGTTTCTATGTGACAGACATTCCGTAATTAATACTCTCCCCTCTGAAATAGTTTCATTATTTACCACCTACTTTACTTTATGCATATGCCTACCACTCATACGCGTTAAACATTTACATATAGGTGTACAAAATGGAGCTGTGGCTTTGTATATACATAGTATAAGTCATAATATATAAATGTAAGCATACATAAATATATTGTACATGCATGTATATGTTCTTTTACTCATACACATTGAAATACTGTTAGTGACAATTTTTAAGTTGTAAAATTTTATATGAATCACAACACAATTTAGTGTAAACATTGTGTAGTATTTTAGTGTAATGTGAGGTATACACACATAGTATGTTACCACCTGTATATCGTTGCAGTATGTGGCAACATGCATATTCATGTTTACAGAATGTGAATTCCTTTTGACATTGCCATTGAAAGTAGAGGACAATGATAACTGTCATGAAATATCAACAACATTGTTAAAATAGGTATAGGTAAAGGTAAGAAGCATATAAGACGCTAAATATCACACTTGGCCAAATTCCAAATAATAATGTCCTATGCTATGATATATGCTTACTTTTATTATTACTGTACTAGGTTCATAACGTGTTAGATGCGCAATAGCAAAGATCTGTAGTATTACACATACTGCATGTAAAATCTGCAGATCTTAGTAAGAAATGAAGTATAGTGACAAGTTTAATGTTAGTCTTTTGAGTAGTTATTATGTGTTTAAGTCATCCAAGCTAGTATTGTAGAAGTATGCATGTACTGCACGGCAGATCAAATTGAGTCTATTCGCAGTGTGGTTACAATATGATAATTCTTTATACTATCCTTCTTATAGGTAACTTGGTATGTGGAATAACTCGGTAGTACCACACTATATGCGATTAATTTGCAAGTCCTAAAAACCTGGCTTCAGTCAACAGCAAACATTTTCAGTGTCTGTTTAAACCATATTAAATTTAAGTTATTATCTTCAAGTCTAAAGCCAAAAATGGTTTTTATACAAAAATCAATGAGCCATTTCGTTCAGATCGGTTGTGTCAGAGCGGTGTATACTAATTGTAAGATTATCTCCAAACATCTAAACAGAATGATGAATTACAGATAATGTTAAACAAAATTCTCCGACAATGTTAAATGTAATTTTAAAAATCGGTATACCCGACAATTAAAAGCGGGCAAAATGTTTCAATGAAGAGTAGAATTTATAATAAATACCACATCATGATTTCCATTTTATTCATTTTGTTTAGAGACAGATCAAATGTATCTGATAAATAATTTGAAGTGTCTAGTCAGTAATTTTTAAATCAAAAGAGGATGATTCATTCAGTTATAGGTAATGAATGAAGAGTACACAAAATTAATAATGTACCACAACACAATTTTGACAATAGTTGTCAACTTTTTTGAGTCGTGAAAATAAAAAATCCGTTTTAATCCTGTAACCACATATTAACCACATTCACATCAACTAGCAACCGAAGCTACTTCCCATAAAAGCTTAACGAACATGCATGAGAAAATGAGCAAAGAAAATTTTACACATTGGATTTTCTACTTGAACTACTTTTTGCATTTGTTGTGATGATTTATCATCGACGATGCACAAGTGCTTCTTTTCTTACCGTTGCACATTCAGGAGCTTACGAAACAAATTCATTTGGTTTTTGTCTAAGGTAGGTTATTTCTACTACGTTATGCAGTGTTCCGTTTTTGTTGTGTCATCTGAATTAAAATTCATCTACACAAGTACCTTTACAAAAGAACCAAGTCTATGTAAGTAATACATCCATATGTCTATACACGTGATATAAAGATTTTGTTAAAAAGTAAGTCGTCCATTAATGTTATTTCGTTCGTGACCCATTTATATACTGAAAGACTGCAACACGAATGGTTAAGTGAAACGAAGTTTTTTGTACAAGTATTATATACTACATTACCCATATAAAAATAAAGAACAAAACTGTTAAAATGTTATGTTAAAATATTTTGTGGAGACAACTTACGACTTGTTGAACCAAAATCTATCATGCTTCACGCTGCAGCATTGCAGTTGTAATTTTATTAAATGAAATGCAAAAATTTACACAGAGACTCAGCAAAATTGATGACAACGTGTACAGAACCAGGAGTGATTTATTATTTTAACATGATGGAATACACCAGTACGTATTTGACTTCTTTATTAGGGGATAAAATATACCGACGCGGACGCAACAGACGGAATCTCACATAGTAATGATTCAATAGTTAATAGATCCATAGGCGTATTCCCTTCTAGACTGAATAATATGTTAACTCATTGTAACGTGAACACGAAGCAATGCATCTCTGCATGCATTAATATGACAATGACGTAAAATCATGTTGATTAAAGCCTCAATGGCAAAAAGTCATACCTTTCCTTATACCACACCGGGGCTACGGCTACGGCGAATAAAAACGGAGTATGAAAATGCTACAGAGAGGAGAGACGGATGGACAGAACAGAATACAGATTCCGTTCTACTCCACTATTGTATAATCCACGAAATGAATAGCAACTAACAACCAAGCACAGCGGAAGGATTTTCTGGTCATGGTCGAGTTGTCACTTCAACATCATCAATGCTGTTCATTTTAACTCACCATTACATTGCATGTGCAGTTTTTTATCTACATCTCCTATTGTTAACCCTTCCTTCCTATTTTGAAGAAAACTAGGTAGCTATAAAGTCACAACAGTACAGCTATGTCGTCACACTACAAAGTCGCATTCGCAAAGAGTGTAGCTGTCTAACAGAATGACTCGATCTTCAGCACAAGACATCACGATACGCCGAACATGCGCTTCGGTTAGAAGTGTGAGAGCAAATTTTAATAAGATGAGCAGCATATTTGATGAATTGTAATCTATAAGAGACCAAACCCGAATATGTATATGGTCTATATGTAGTATTATGTTGAAACGTTGGAGAGAAAGAACAATAAGCTCTTTTATGCACAAATTACTTCAATTAAAAATATTTCAAGTCATTTTATAAGCCATTTGATACAGATTTGCTGAGTCTGTCTGCGTTGGGTGGGTCTTTCAATGATGAAGCGTTTGACGGTATCATTTTTTGATGTAATCAGTTATGGTATTCCTAAATGGCAGTTGCAAACGACGCATATACAGATGTAGCATATAAGGAGCAATCTTGAGAGTTGGTTGAATGATGATTTTGTTATATCAAATAATTATCTTAAAGTCCGAACAGGGAAAGCAAATTGCCGTCAGCGGATGGGCTGGGTCGTTTAGGGTGATGAAGCCATTACAAAATTAAACTCCCAATCTAAGGGTGCATTTACGACGCAAAACATACAGCAAGCAAATACTAGGTGGGGGATTTAATCTTTGATGAAAAACTCAATTTATATCTGCTGTGCTTGTGCTGTAGCACCATATGGTGATTTGAATAACTTTTGTGTTTCGTGCAGTATACTCTATTTAGTACACTAAGCTGACAAGAGTAAAATTAAATTTACCATGCAGAATAATAATAGTTCTACGTAAAATAGCACTGTACTTAGGTACACACCACACCTACCAGCTCTTCCTTAGATATTCGGCATCACTGACCGTGAGGTATTTCCATACAAAAGTCTATTTAAGCAATATGGAATTTGGAACTACAGGACTAGCTTTGATCTGGTTAAAATTATATTTATTTATAATTAGGAACTCTTTATAGGTATTCTTGATGGCAACTTAATTGTGGTACAGTACAAATAGTATTCTTTACAATGTAAGATATCTACATAACTGTTATTACATTAATACCTGTAAGATACTACGAACATTTTAAACTGGACAGGTCATTGAAGGGGTTAAAAGCATATCGTATGCGTGTACATTCACCATAAATCTGTATTCCTTACGGAAGTCTTAAATGACTACCATTTCGCTTAGAAATTGGGAAATTATGCACTGATAATGGCCGGAAACTAAAATGGTTCTTCACTACTACTTATATCCAGCTACAACTTTCGTGTGTAGTTTCTTAGGTAGATCATTAGTTCATTAAGTGTATCTTTTAAGTTTCTAATGTGCTTCGTCGCTTAATGAGGCAAACTAAATATTCTGCGTTTTTGAACATCAAACTATGACGCATACATTTTAAGTAATTTTGTCTCTGATAGCAGTACAGCGTTATAATGTTATATATTATTATTTATGTTATGTGAAGTATTTTGTATTTACTTGTACGAGATAAATTTCATGTCACTGGATAGAACAATCAGGTAGTATACTCACATATGTAGGATGAGTGTGTATAACGAGTCGCGAGTCACAAATACAAAATGCCATTGTAAGGATGGTCATTAATGCAAGATAATTTACCTCCCCTGCTTGACATTCTACTAACATTTTTGATAAAAAGAGACATCTCTTAAAGTACCTATAAAGTATATGAACTTATAGCACTTAATTGCCTATAGGCAAGTATACTACTGTAAAGTAATATCTGTACATAGTTTCGATATTAATTTACTAATTACTTTCTAACTTAGTAAAACATTAACGAAATATCAATTTACAAAACACTTTATGCTACACATTAGTGTATTAGTGATAGTGTAGATGATCTACATATACATACAATACGTAGGTATGTAAAAAAGGCAGCACATATTTAGATGTATTTAGTGTAATGCTCGTTATGGGATTTTTTTACTGATAGAAACAAGAATTTCCATTAAATTTTATTGGTCTACCGGTCAGAATCAGATTTAAAGCAAAACAAAAATATCCCAATTCGATTTCTATAATTTTTTTTAAATTTAAAGACAACAATGATTTGACACTTATGATGATTGAAGTTGGTACAGCTGCTTGTCAGAAACTGACAAGATGAGATTGTACATTGAAGTGATTTGAACAATTTGGCTTAAGGCGGATACTTTTGTTTTAGTAAATAATCCCTATAGGACATAACATCTATAATAAAAATTCAATACTAAAGTAAGCTTGAAGAATATGGTATATCAATGAGCAACAAAGCAAAATCATAGTCTGTACCAAAAACTACATAATTTTCCTGCTAGTTATTTATATCTGTTGTTAGAATTCGTTGTATAGTACTAGGAGTAGTATGTAAAACACTTATTTTTAAAACATGTACGTATAATCTATTGGACACATGAATGAAATGAATAAAATTACATACAAATGTTAGCGTGTTTAGTAGTTCGGTGAATTAATATTATCAGATTTGATTACTATCATAAATCATAGCAGCAAAATATCACAACACTAGTGAACTCGGCATATATGCATATCTTCTTAGTAAGCGTTTCGTCATAGGTATTCACAAGTGTGACAAGCAAAAATGTAAGTACATCACAACGCAATTTATAAATATCCATTAAAATTTGTAAAGGAAGTTTCCATGATGTATAGCGCGCAGTGAATGTGACTGCTTTGAGTTTAAAATGTAGGATCCAATTTATTTATTGTTCCTATAAGCACTATCCATATCAGGGTTGAAAATCCTGGATAAAAGGTACCTCGGAAATTTACGGAAAAATACGTATTTTACAGGAAGTCAAATTTCTTTTTCCGTACGGAAAAATACGGAAAATAAGGAAAAATACGGA
>JABASD010002130.1:0-29912 GCA_019776165.1 Pogonognathellus flavescens
GGTTGGGTTGGGTTGGCCAAACAATTCTAGCTCTGGGTTTTGGGTTGGGTTGGGTCGGGCTCTTAATGGGTCGAAATTGGGTTGGGTTGGAAAAAGCCAACCCAATCCGGCCTCTAGTACTAAGTAAAGTACTTATTGTTAGTTAACTGTGCACTGCATTCAACTCCTATTAGATTTAGCGTAGTAAAACACATAAACAGTTTTACACAGCATAAGCATTGCCTTCTGCCTTTGCCAGTTTGTGTAAATTCAACTTACACGACAACAAGACCGGATTCTTCCGACGAGCATCGATTCCTCACGTGAAGATCTATATCAAACCACACAGGACATGCCTAACTAAATGCTAAACTGGATCAACTTATTCATTTTCCCATCATATTAGTATTAGTAGCCTCTCTGGCTTTGTCTTAGTGCCAGAAGTCAAATAAGTAACACACATAGTAAAACCTATATCTGATATTACATAGTGATAATATGGTAATCGTATACCTAATGAATGCATTACGCTTACGCTAGAGTTGCACACATGCTTGTGGTTACAAACTTCGTGTTTAGTTTAGCATGGATCTCGTGTGTGTGTAGTTATACGTTCATTTGCAAGCTCATACTCCAAAAGCAGTTAGGAATCAAGAATCACTGATCATTGCATAATGCATAAAGACATATAGAAACCAGCCACGACAACAAACAACTATTCTATTATTATTACTATTGCTCTTGTTGTTTTTAAACATGGCAGATATACATAAAGTACACATCATATAATCATACAATACATGAATATATAGCTTAATAAAATACATTAATACAAAAGAGTCATTGTGTATGTACACAAACACTCGACGATGTGTTTGTAGTGTAAAATCCTTTTAACTTTCTACTTGCAATTCAAATCAAGTCTAGTCACTCTCTTCTCTTGGAAATTATACAACTGAACCTTGGACTTAGATCACAAAAACATTACATATTACACCGGACGACACAAACGATTTTCAAACAAAAACAATAACACTGAGTCGCAAAAAACAATACGTAGAAGAGTACCTTACTTATTATGAAACAGCTAGTAGGACATCTTAAAAGATCTGACTAATGAAATATAAATTCAAGTATAAGAAGAGTAAAGAATAAGAATAATTAGCAACTTAGTTAGTGAGTATAGAATTATAGAGTATTGTAAACAATTAGGAAGCAGCTCTGCTCTGCATCTCATTAAATTCTAACTAAAGTTTATATCGTAGGTACACAACGACCGCGAAAATCACATCGTCTAGCCAATAACTACTCAAATTATGCACAACCAAAACATGACATCAGTTCCAATTTCTCTTTAACTATGACGCTTCAAAACACAACAACGGCAATTACAAATCGCCAGAGATTTCCATCTTATGTAATTGTACCTATCTCTTCTTTTCTTTGTTAAACATTAAAGAAAAAAGTATATTATGCATTACATAACAATATGTTTTACTTACGTAGAACTTTAAAGGTTAAATACTAAAAAGTGAGCATTAAGTAAGAGTCTTACTCATAGCGTCATATAGCTGTCTATACACATAAAGAAAAGATAAGGTAGGGAGTCAACGGTTATCATTGCAGGGCAACATTAATACATTATTGTCATTATTTATTGCATAATTTAATTTTATGATGATGACGATCATCGTAAAGTTAACACACAACAGCGATTCGACTCCCTCCCTGGTGACAAATATAAATATTAAAATATTATTAGAATGAGTTTGCTTAGTTGATACGAAACCGTATTTAGATGTGAATACATTTTGCGGAATGATTGACAGAAAGTAGTTTAGATAAAAGGCTAAACGGCCCACATCGGATTACACTGCACTGCCACACTGCATGGGATTATGATTATGAGTCTGCATAAGAATAAACAATAAAACCTACGTGGGAACCACACAATAAATTCAATCACAGGCTATTCTTGTCAACCTCTCTTTTACACAATGAGGTGTGAGCTAACCCGTTCCATACTACTATCTTTATTGTTTCACAAAAAATTATGCAAAGTATGCGAATACCTTGTAATATTATGCATACACCTGCAACTGCAATACAATAAACATGCCGTATTACTTTAAATAGAAATGTAAGTGAACTTGTCACTGACAGTCTCATCCATAGTTTTATCAGTAAAAGTAGTAAAGTAAAAGTCCCTACCTAAAACACACACACATTTATTCCTACAACACCTGTGCACCGTCATTATGTCATGAATACAGTACGAAAAAGAATTTGCTTGTAGCAAATACCTACCTAATGCATATTCCCATAATTCAATTGTACTTTTCCAAAGTTCAACTAACAAGTACAACTTGCAAGTTTAAAGTAAATAAAAGTTATACAATGTGATACATTTTGCGCGAAAGAGTTATTGTTAGCTGCATAATTGCACATTCGGAATAAAAATGTATGAAACTATTCCCAACACAAAGGCAAGTCTAACTGCTGGTAGTAATGTTACTATTTACGGAATATCCATACTCTTAAAAATAGTGCATTTTATCCAAGCTGAGATAAGATAGTACTGACTGACTGAGTAGGATGGTAGCAATAACCATGATAAATAATAAATTCTATGCAAATCTGCTAATTGTGCATTCAGTATGAATATTGTAGATGCAAATATTATGCTAGGCAGTTAAGTTATAGCCTCCTACTAGAGTAAACTAGATAAAACACACTTGAGAGAATTCGGCCATCAGGAGCAGAACAGCAGTTTACAAAAATTACGTGGGTGAATGTGTTCATACAAAAATACAGACACATAAATTAAAGCAACAACAATTCGTACATACAATAAGTAAGAAGGTAGCAAAACAACTTGTGTCTTTGTACGCAAATCAGATCCAGACTGGTAAAACACCCACTCGAGTTATAGCCAGTGTTGCATAAGAAATTGCAGACCCCTCGTTTTACAAGTGTACTTATATTAAAGATCTGTAGTATAACGAATAAATATTAGCTCTACAACCCTTTAGTGTGTTAATAGATGATAGGAACTCGCCTATACTTCATAGAGATTTTATAAGGCAAGTATACATATCATAGCAAAGGTGCACTATAGTTTCATATATTAGACAATGAGAAAATAACCAATTGTAAGCAGAAACTGAAACATTGTTTGAAACCAACAACAACGAAACCAGTCATGAATTCATTCGTGTAACTCACCTAAGCATCAAAAGCATCTACGTTCTTCTAGGCACATAATGGTTCTACCTATATAGGCAGGTATATAACATCCATTACTATAATACTCAATTTGCCACAACTCTACAGATACATACGTAGTATTCCTACTATGTAGTACACATTGTTAGGTTATTTAGTAAAAAAATCTAGTTCCACAGTCCACACACGAACAACGTACACAATATGCAAATAAGATATCTTCTGCGTAGTTGTTTTTAGTAATGTCTTCTGCCTTGGTTTGGTTTTGCACTCAATTGACCTGTCTGTCACTGTGCTGCGTCTATAAAGGTGTATAGAATTCCTAGATTCAGACCAACATAGCATCAGCAGCACAGGCTCATTTATATAAAACTTACACAGCTACCACATAATTTAGTTAGGTGTACATTTGCATATAGCTATACATTTTTAATTCTCAACAGTTTCTGCTAAAACAAGGCGGAAGAAAATCAGACGGTATTTTCTACGAAACTATTATCAGTCAAATGAAAATGACAATTTTGCATAAATTCTTCAGAGTTCATGTTTCCCATTCAGTACTTTTCCATAACTTCTCTTCAGTTTAATGCAAATATTATGTTACTACGATTTCCCTAGACAATTATATGTATGATCAAACGTGAGCATTATTATAACGTTGAAATCCCGTCCTATACACTGCTAACCGAACTTTGCATATTAAACCTTATACAAAGACAACATTAGCACGAAATTGTCCACATTTACATTGTATGACTACAAAAAATCTAACAAAGCCAAATAAAGATGAATGCTCATTTAAGTTTGCAATTCTTCGTATAGTTTTCATTGCAAATGTGTTTAATTATTCCTTACGCCTGGCGACAACAGGCGTCGGCGACCCGTACGGCTACCTATCCTTGAATTCATCTAACGTGTCATAAGCTTTTTCCATGGAAAAGTCAATGAACATCTTCCATAATAATTTGTTTTGCAAAACATTGCATACTACGTGTAATATCTGAATGTAGTCTATTCAACTCTGCTTCCCTGACCTTCATAAAACGACAAATAGAAATTCCCTATTCCTTCATCCACTTATCTGACTTGGTTGACTGATTCCTTGTTTCTAGAAGAATCATTAACACCTACGTATTTACTATTTACAAAGTCCATGAGAGGATTTTCAACACAACCCAAACAAAACTCACCACTCACTTTAAGAACCAATTCCAATTAAGAGATGCATCGAGTCAACCTGTCTTCACTTGTGTTGTACAGCAAACACGTTAGGTTATTACATCCACAACAACAAGTCAAAATCAGCATAATATCAACTCATAATAATAATATAATGATGCTATCACAACAACCTATAAAATTCTCACGCTTTAAAATTTATATACCTACGACACGAACAACAAACTTTTCTATCATGTATTCTTACTCAGCTTCATATTCTCAACAATGAAATGCAATGGACAAGCCCACAGTCAGGCAGCAGTGCGTCATTTGACAAGTACCTTTCATTTACCCTTTTAACTCGACTCTCTATACCTATTCCCCTTAACATACAATCCTGCTCTACATCCTGCAATACATACAAACATCAAAACACGAAACGTTGTAGTTAAGTCCGGTGAATGACGTTGAATTGTTTACAAAGTAATCGTGTGCTATCACATTTGCTACGTGTTTTCAGTAGCGTATAAATAGTTGCTATAAACAGTCAACTACTGATTCCATCTAAGTAAGGCGAAGACATAGCTAAAACTTAAGCTAACCTCGAATCGACTTAACTGCGCAGATTAAATAACGAGCACAGTCGACTCTCATGCAATTTACTTATGTAATACGTAGATAGAAACGTTTTCTACCTTTACATTCATGAGACGATGAAAACCTTTTCAATTTTGCGAACACTATGGTACAAAAACGAAACTAACAGTGTAAACGTACAGCACAACACATCATCGTTTCATAAGTATCAATTATGCACTTTATTCACAAGTAAACCAAAAGAGGATATTCTATTCTTCTCTCGATATTCCCTTTCGGCATGCCACGTCATATGATGCAGCTATTTCGTTTATACAAAACAGAAACGTTGCATTAATGGTTTTCAT
This sequence comes from Pogonognathellus flavescens, assembly GCA_019776165.1. Taxonomy (NCBI): domain Eukaryota; kingdom Metazoa; phylum Arthropoda; class Collembola; order Entomobryomorpha; family Tomoceridae; genus Pogonognathellus; species Pogonognathellus flavescens. The sequence goes on from JABASD010002130.1 coordinate 5,310, forward strand.
GTGAATTATGCCTAGGTGTGCAAGTAAAATGTAAAGTACAAGTACCACATATACATGCAAATAATCGTGATTCAATATTCCTAAACGAAAACAATCATCGTCCCCCTCATTGCTTCACTTCATTATGGATGCAAGCCACAGAGATGATATTCCTATTATTAAACAAGTAATTCCTCATCCACCAACAAACAATAAAAATGAACACACATCAAACGCAAACCTTCATTCATTCATTTCACATACAATACACAGTTTACACGGCATAAGGTCTGTAATAATTAATATTGTGCACAATGAACACAGAGTTAAGCAGGCAACCGCACATCATCACTGCATTATTAGAAGGTATAAAGAAATTGTATTGTATTTACATACAACAACAACAAGATCATCAGACCTCATGAGTTGAACTGATGAGAACGTAGTAGATCTCCTATAAGGCTATTATTATTTCATTCAACGATGTATTGTATGAGGTATATTTATATGCACTATACACAATATGGTTTTATATGATTTAGATGGATGTTTGTGTATACAGTTTGGTAGTTTGCTCACTTAGGTATAAAGCATCATCGCTCAAGGCTCTCTCCTGATGGCAAAATTCGCTCGGCATTTTCGACTTTTCCCTTTGGGATTCCTACACATTTATTACGACAAGGTCAGTATACTGCGTTTCATGCGCGCGTTCAACTTCCATCATCCATTTACTACGTCTGTACGGATCCACTCACTACACTTTACTCGACTCCACAACAACACTAACAAAGTGCCCTAACAACACTCTAACAATAAGTACACACAACGTTTGTATTTCTGCACTGCACGGAGATTGCAAAAACTGAAAGGAAGCCAATGAACATTTTCAGACAACTACAAACAAGTCAGAGTCATCTCATCTCGTTCGAGCACACACGAACATCATACAAAAACACTATTCTGTCTAGAACGTATGTGTACATACATATATTAGTGTAGGCACAAACACAATGCATTTAGATACGCACAAGGAAGCTCTGACGAAACTCGTATAGTACAGCCATAATAATATAACAGATTGGTTTCCTAACAAATAACATCCTCAAGTTAGAAAAAATCCATAGATCATGTATTGAGGATGTTCATCCACTAAAACAATACTACTTGGAATTATTACTCATGCACCAATACAACTATTAATTATTACTGCAAAAATACACCGGGGTTCATTGTTAGCTTTGACGTGACACGAACTCACACAATTGCTGAAATTCGATCGCCCTGCCAGACGCCCAGCCTTTTATAAGGTTTGCTCAATGGCACAAGGTACATCGATTCGCCTTAACCATCTCCACAAATAGACTAAACGCCTCTACACATAGATACATATGAATGAACGTTATTTACTCATGTTGCAGTTGCTGCTGTCAAAAGTCAAACATAACATGACCCGGCAAGTCAAACCTTCCTCCATTCGGTATTTCAGTCAGTTCCCGTTTTCGCTGTTTTCTGTCTCTCAAATATGCTCCTGCTTCCAGGCAGTCAATGCACTACAAATTCTATCGAATCCGCCTTTTCTGAAATTCCTTCTTCTAACTTCCTCATACTGGCCTGGCCTTATTGCAGTAAACTTACCGCAAAAATAAAATGCAGCCCAAAAATGTAAACCTGTAAATGTTTCTTTTCTACATGTACAACCAACCTGTCTCGCTTGATAGAACCAATATATAATGGTTTAAAGCCTACATACTACTCTGCGGTTAAACTTAAGACTGCTCTGCTTAAACAACAATATATTTCTATCTTTATATACTGTTACTCTTAATGAAAACAGGAAAAAACTACAAAATAGTAGTTATAATATGTATCTATTGCAAAACTTTCACTCTGCGATGAATGGCTAGTCAGGGAGAGGGAGCTGGATATTAAAAGGCAATAATAATATACCTATTTGCTAATAAAAGTCATCACCAATGCTAACTTTCATCCATACAAGAAGCTTAGTAAGTACATCGTAAAAAGTATCATCAAAGGGTTTAATTTAAGACTTTCATTTACGTTGTACATTCCTTCACTTTCACTTTTAACTATTTTTCACAGAAATATTAACTCATCAAAAGGAATTCTATAAATATGCCTGTTATTTCGCAATCATCATCTAATAACATTTAAAACCAAAAAATGTAACTGTATAAAAACACCCGGATAGCTCTTTCAATTTGAGGGGAAAAATTGAAAAGCATTCGTAATTAAGTTTTGTAAGCATAAGCATCAGTTCCAATCCAATTCAGATGACTAAGCTTTGTACTTCAAACTTTGATCACTTCTTTATCTCCCAATTTACTTGAACTGAATACGTGTTCTCAGTAAATAATACACACGAATGATTTCTGTGTGACCCATTCATCCACATCAACTTTTATTTACAACTTCTGGTTAGTTCACATACACTGCGGAATAATATTAATTACGTAATGTAAAGCATTAAATTTATTACGTTGTTTTTAATTCAATTGAATTTGAATCTCATGTAGTGCAGTCTACTACAGAGACAATCTAAGAAAGCAAAATTGCTGGAGTGGTTGGTTCTGGTTGGTAAAGATTAAAGATGCCCTAATTCATTTATTTGTGTATTTCCGTTTGCATCTACGTATTAATTCCCCCTTTGAAGCTAAAGTTGAGTAAACTCTAACATTCAAACATGAAAGTAAACAAATGACTCAATTCCACTCTCCGCCTGGTCACCAAATATTTTCAATGGAATGCATTCATGAATCAACCATTTTTACACAATGAGTCAGCATTCCACACAGAAAAACTGTCCATATTTCACAGTAGTCACCATTAAACTCAATAGATTTCCAGATTTTCCCTTCCCAAAGAAATCATCTTAAATATTCTCTTTTACGACTTACTTAGTTTAGTCCTGAAACCTGACTTTATGCTTCTTCAACTGCGTGACTTTTTCACTATCGACATGCTTTACCACATACCATAAATACCATTACTACCAATCCTCTCTTTATCTTCATTCACATCCAAAATACAAAGTACTCCTGTATTCCCTAACTTCCAGGTTCTTTTCTTATCCCATTACATCTTAAAAACTTTTAACCCTGAAGTGAAAGAAATAATTTTTAAGTAGCTAAGCATTACTCTCCCTCTCACAAACAAAATCCGAGTCTACCTGCCTTCCATTCCTTTTTCCTTCCACACCTTTGCTATTTTCACGAATGACAATTATAAATAGAAATGAGTGAAGCAATACTGTGCCTTACTCAACTGCGTTTCTGAATACTATGCTAAAATCCATTAGCATTATCTCATTCATAAAACTTGGAATTCGGTGCAGACGAACGTACCTGTAACTGTTTAAAGTGTAAGTATTTTCGCGTATATGTAAAAAGTAAACAGTCATATGTGATATGGAAAGGTATAAGTTACCTTCTACACTATATACGCAGTACAGTATAATATTACAGTTTGCAATATGGACGTATCAAAGCAGACTAAATGGAAACAGATGGTAAACAATTGTGTTTCACAATAATATCACAAAATAAGGTTATATATACAAGCAAGACTCATGCGCTTCCACAAAGCTAGAGAATTCCGAGAAAATAGAAAGCTGTCTCTGCTTACATTAAACTTACCTAACAACATTCGCCACTAGTGACGCACGTTTGCATTCCACAGAATTCCCCAAAAACCACCAACATAACAAACAGAACACAAACAACAACGTCGTAGTTAACGTCGTGGCCTATGCCAAAATGCGCAAAAAGGTGCTGCACTTGCAGTACAGTAAAAATCAACCAAAGAAATATCAATTTTTATGCTTTATACGAGAGAAGAAATATCATACAATCATCGTTTACCGTTTTCTTGAAGGATAGCACCAAATATGACTACAAATGGACTCAGCTATGTGAAATAAATAAAACATACTAACTGAGAAGTACAGGAACGTCATACTAAACTAGTAAACGTGAGCTACACTAAAGTGGTTGCATTGTACACTGTATATATCTACATGAATGACACACGTCAGTAACTTACTTGGCATTTTTCAAGTATTTTCTCTTATTTCCTGAATGCATATTTCAGATACTCCAGTAATTCTGGGGTTTCATTTCAATTTATGACAATTAGGCACAAAAATGCTTTTTTAACCATGGCAGAGCAGAGAGCAGTTATATGAATGTACACAGCTACTACCTAAAACTACAAGCCATCGATCTTTAATAAAAAGCTGACAAGGAAAATAGTGTACTTGAGTCGAAGAAGACGAATAAACGTAATTAAGCGACTGCTAAATCGAATGTGACGTAAATGACTCAAAGTTATTTTTCCTTGGCAATGACCCCCATGAATGTTTCATGTTTACTCGTTTGCTCTTTGTGCGACAACTTATTCCACACACCTCTTCAACCCTTATGCAACACACATCATAATCTGTCCTCCTCCTAAATCTTACATGTCATTATTATACTCCAACAATCTTATGAGTCGTACGCAATGCATGATGCTCCCATATAAGAGTCCGTGGCGATATTACTTTTGTTTGAGTCAGTTTATGCAAGGCCCACTGATTTTATCTGAAACCTTGGATTTGAAATAAGAGACACTTACTTGAGAATGAGAAGATGCATATTTTGGGCAATATTATTATCTTCGGTTTTCAAACTAAGTTGCCCCGGACCAGTGGCAGCCAGTCTGCCAAATTCGATGTGGAAGAAACAGCCAAAGGTTGCATCATGAGACACATTCCGGATAACGTTCAACTGTAAAACATCAAAACAAAATAATGACATCTATATAATTTACATAGTAATCCTCTCCTATCTTCATATCTGTCAATCAACTATGAACACAGTAAATATGTATGTACTACTACTCAACCCTCTTCCAGTTTCAATTCGCTCTACAAAACGTAACAGTATACATACCTAACAGTAAGTAGGTAGGAATGAGATAAAATGACAAAAACCGTGACAAACACTGCTCTAATCAGTTTAACGCATTATTAATCAATGAGGTAATTCTGGTATATAAAAAATAAAAGTGGCAATTGCTTATGGATATTGATTTAATAGTGATAACCATGAATGAGATAAAATCTAAAAATACGTGATGCAAATACTCATCGTTTTCACGAATATCCACTGAAGGACATAAGTCGTAAACATATAAACACTCTTAACACTAACTTGCCGCTGAGCTGACCATCATATTATATGTCACTCATTTCTTTGGGATATAATATCAGCAGTCTACTGTTAATAATTATCAAAATGTAATGTGATACATTCTATCTGTAGTAATAAATAATAATATAATCCTTCACTTGAACTATATGGGTATCAGTAAAAAATAAAAAGACAGATTGGGCAATTAGTATGTCCATATGACGCAAACAGATACTAAAATATCCCACTGTTGTTTGCCCCTCAAAGAGAGAGAAGGAGAAAACCCCGAGATAACATAATTACTGGAAAATAATATTATAATATTATATAACCAAACAGTAAGTACATGGAAGGTCATAATCATAAATAGTCTAATTACATATTGGCTGGTTTAAACAGAACAATCATGAATATCGTTTTTAAATTGCATTGTATTACCAACAAAATTAACTTGGGGAAAAATAAGAAAAATTTCCACGAATTCTAGGTCATTATCATTTCATTCTATTAAGTGTACAATGCCTTTGTTGACTGACAGCAGTGCAGAGGCATATTTCTGAGAAAATTATACTTACAGGGAATTTCACAACGGAATTATTGTGATCATGAGTTCCAACTTTGAGTAAAGTCAGTTCTTTGGAATTAAGACAAAGACGGTAAGGTCCAAGGATATTTTCTTTGCTTCCCAATCCCCTATTTAGCGCCGTGACGAGCCAAATATGCTCAAAATGAGGTTTGGTTTGAGTAGTCACGTCATTATCCTCCACTTCTACATCTCCAGCTAAGGAATTCATCACCCGAAGCCAGTCGTTCATTTCATCCTCGGTACTCATGGCAATTCGGACGCAGTCATTATGAGTGTGCAAGGCTATCGAATACTTACATTTGGATTCGGTTCGACTAATATTAAAGCACGCTTTCAGAACAATGCTCCTGCAAAGAAATTGAAAACAACAAATTAATTAAAATCTAAACTGTTATGATCATTAGTCCATCAATTTCATTTTCATCATGCACATCCTACAAGTCTTCTGAACTCTGAACAAACATTCCACAGCAAAAAAACAAAAAATAATAGTCATAGTCATCACATAACACATCAAATAAAATTCTATGCAAAATATACGTTTTATTTGATGTTCTGTTTTCAAGTTCGCATACGTCTTTTGGTTTTCTGATGTAATAACCTAATGGGCTGAACATTAAAAGCATTGAGGGCAAAATACAAAGTCATACAATGCGATATTGCAGCAATATTTTCATTTATTCGTTTGCGATTTGAACATAAAAATATGTTTTTCAGTTGGGCTCGTTAGCTCAGCTGTCAATAAATCAGTAGGATAATACACAAATACAAGTACATATATTAAAGCCTTGCTATTGTATTCGGCATTTTATATAAACCATCGAACGACTCTACATAACACAAGAACACAACCACATTTATACTGTAAACAGCAGCGCAGCATTTGATAGAGTCGTGAACACAGTTTTGTTCTGCTTATACTTACTACATTGTACCTTTACATCAATTTAGTGAGTGCATAAAAATAACAAACATACCACTCAAGCTCACAGTACAACAAACATCAATAAAAAGATAGGTAGAGGCAAGTTCTATGTAAACTAATGCAATACAACACACAATACCTTCAAAACATCATTATCTGAAAATTTCAAGGTTTCAACAGCTCCTCTAGAAAACAACAAGCCCTCCCTGTCGTAGGTTATTGTTGTTATGCAGTTATATAAAATACACGTACAGTAGATTCTCAGACGTAGCCCTCAATGTACAAACTAAGCCTCTCCATACTACATACACATTTATACATATTATACCTCTTCTACACTACACCTGTATAAATTCATAATCCTCTTAGGTATTTATCTCTCTTGGGTTTACCTGATAAACAAATGACGAAACGCAAAGAAACATTTTTCCTTTTCTAAGATTTCACAGCACATGCAGGTATAGGTTGTTGTGGTTTGTGTTAAATACTTATATCCTGTCCATGTATTCCTATAAATATCTCGTCCACAACGATATTATCTAGGTATGTATTTGTAGTATGTATAGGTATATCTGACACTCTTCTGCAGATCAACTATGGCAGCATAAGGAATAAGCTAAATACACCACATATAGCATGTATACACATCTCTATCCTTCTTCCATCTGAAACTACTACGCTATACTATCCACATCAGACTGAGACTACTACTATACTATACATACAACTATTTACAACGCAAAATATGAGATACTAAAAAACATCCTACAACTTGTTATTGAGAATGTGTACCTTCGCCTTCACAGGCCATGCCAGGCCAACACACTTTCATATCATCATATCATGCGAAGGAATGCAATCTCCTTTCTTTGCAAAAAAGAACAGCAGCAACTGAACTGAGAAGCATGTTATAGATACATAACGAACGGCTTTGGGTTTGCATGTTCATTATATTCCTTTGTACTCCTAATAAATGTACTGCCACATACTTTACTCTGTACATAGCTTTGTAGTAACAGAATACATTTATATATATACCTATAGACACAACGGATATAATCATGCTACTTGCTATAATATCTTTAGTTACGTATGCAGTCAAATACTTAACACTTTAGTACAAACTAACTCGACCATACTCAATACTCAATCAGTAACAAAGCAAGATACAAAACAACAATACACAATCCACCCAATCATTATTATTAAACTGACTGATCTAGGAATTTACACGGATTGAAATCCGTGTACGACTGTTTGTACATCGTTTACCTAACCTCACCTTACTTACCTATACCTATACCTACCTTCCGTAGCAAACCACATTAGAATATTTTTTGCAATGTTTTCAGTCTATGGAAATGATCTGCTATAAATATTTTCAATAATTTTTCTGAAGGTCATTTCATTCTGCTTGTATACAACCGACGAGTTTGTCTGCTAACTCGTTGGTCGTTGCATTGCATACATGTACATGGGAAACTTGACACATGTACACCGTACATGTGTTCATAGTGTGTATACACAACGTAATCAACTTTATAAAATAATATACACGTGAATATATCAAAGCCCAATAACATCCTTGCTGCTTTTGCAAACAATTATGCGTCTCAGAGTCTCAGATCTCGGACGAAACTAGTTAGTTTACCTATAGGTTACATTAATCAGTACAAATAGTGTTATGTTAAAGTTAAAATGTTTCAATGCATATACATACCTACTTTAACTACCTATGTGTATAAACAGCTTATTCGAGGTTACATTAGGTTAGGAAGCATTAGGTTAGGTTAGGCTTATTATGCATCAGCCTGATAGATTTCCAGTTTAGAATTTACAGACAAGACACATACAGTGATGCCGAGTGACAAGAACATCATCGGTATTCAGCTAGCAGACTTTTCCTACACATTACATATTTATGTAACACTACCGTACACCTTCAAAGCGCTAAATATTGTTTCACAATAATAACTCTGCAAAGTGACGAGTAATATATGCCTCTGTTTATGTTACACAATTCAATACATGATGTTTATAGCTCGTGGTGTCGTAGTAGTAAATTTATTCTGGAACAAAGAATACCAAGACAGCAAAAATTACGTAGACACCACGAAGAGTTAAACCGTGCAGGATAATGCATACCTTCTATCTCAACGAATACTTCGAATCTCTTTGTTTGTAGTTAATTTTAGGACATTTAGGAGTCTGTCCAATTTTTAAGTCTGTCTCTAACCGACTCTGTCTTGAGTCTTGACTCATCCCATCATCATGTACATCCAGTCAATAACCAAAACCAAAAAGTTTCTGTAAGTAAACTACATGCTATTTTTGTTTACTCTCTTTCTTAGTTTCCTCTGCTTCGAAGCAACTTCTAAATACTATCCCCATCGTCTTTACTCTACCACACTAACAACTTTGTAACAGTTTTTCTGTTGTTTTGTGTGTCGCTGCTGCGCCATCTTTCATTTCCTTCCTATTCCTATACTATTTCCACAAAATGTAAAGACAAACTTAACCGCACATTATACGCGGTAGGTATATCTCCATTCTAGATATGTCTGGTTATGACTAGGACTGCAACTAACTTTCTTTCATTATTATTCTGAGTTCTGTCCTGTAGCGACATGTTTACTTACGATACTAATGTACTTAAAAACGTAACTGTCTATCTCTAACTATAAATATTTTAGAAGAAAGAACTGAACTAGACTTACTGCAACATTGTTCCCGGCTCAGTTTCTGAACTCCTCTACAGATACGACAAGCTATAGAGGAAGATGCAATTTATACTATGCAACTCTAATTTTAGTCATATCCACTTCCAAATGTCAAGCGAAAAATAAATAGCTGAATGCGCAGACAAAAAACAAGCAAGCTAAATTACGCAATAAGTTTCAAGTTCCTTAAGCAAGGACGTGCTACCGCTAGCCAAGCATGGCACATCTCAATCACTGAATCACCATTCTACTACGACTACAAGAATATGTATTGTATATCAACAATTCAATGCATTCATACAATCGCGTCTCACTTCATCTTTCATTTTTTCGTCTCAGTCAAATACGATGAGTCTCTCTAAGTCTTTGTTTTTATAGTCGCCACGCTATATAGGATCAGACAAACAAAACACCAGACAGTGCACAAAAAGAGTAACTGAGACAGCAAATCATCTCATTAGCTCATTCGACCCTGTTGTATTGGACTTTCCGATTCTCATGCCAGAGAAACACGAAACACGGATACCTACATTGCATTTCATCTCAAGTGAGTGTAAATCACGAGCGAACAATTCACAATACAAATAAAAATAAAACCATTGTTTGCACATTCTATTGCAGAAGAGTTCTATTTTTACTTGTAGATTTATTATTGGGCACATTACAAAACTAAGATACATTTAAGCAATTTAATACGATTACTAAAATTTTGTATTTTACTGAACTGGACAAAAACTTTCTCTGTATGTTTCTCCAATCCGAGTACAGTAATTCAGGCCATGGACTGAAGCGTCTACGAGGATAATGTACGAAAGATTTTTTTCACAACCACATGATACATATAGCACGTAAAAGTATCTTTAGATACGAATACACTGCATGTACAAAGAGAGAAAATGCACAAATAGATAAATGTTCCTCGAGTCAAATCTGCCTGAACTATAGCAAATGGGAAGAAGAAGAAGAGGAAGAAAGAGCGTCTGTTAGTTAATGTCAGTTTACAAAAACATGAAGAACAAAGCAAAAACCAAAACAATGTATTGTATAAGCATATTATGTAGATACAATAGAAATAAGAGGACAAGCATGAGCAGGACACTTGGTTATAGCGTAGAATACAGGAGAAGGAAAGCGACTTGACTGACAATCTGACTACTACTAGATATGCCGACAGAAAGGCGACAGTGCAAAATTAGCAACCAACCAAATTTATCCAGAATAAAGGAGGAATGCATTGTGTATTCTGCAAGACATACGGAAAGTACATGTCTGTAATGTAATGTCTGCCACATACTTAAGCGTAGAAGTAGAAAGGTACTACAATGCACAAACACACTCCGTGTTACACATTTGTAGACTGAAGAAAAACGCAGGATGAGCCAAGTAAAGTGAACTGAACTGACTGAGTTTAGGTTTAGGATAAGCAAGAGAAATCTTGTTGCTCAATATGTCCAACATCCAACCACAAGACGTATGAGATCTTGGTCGCTTTTAAGATAAGCTTGTATATGTTATGACGTTACGTAAACTATTTAGTGTACCTACCTACAACCTACAACGAATCACACATCTCTAATAATGACTACCCTCACTATATATACATACTGTATAGTGTACAAGCACCAACTTACGAATTACAGATACATATAAACCATCGTGTCATTACATGGATTTTCTTTCCACTACTACTCCCTCAGAATTGAGAAGATCAAATGATAAAACTTAGGGTAGTCAGCCAAAACCCTCAAGCAACCATGTATGTAAGATCAACACAAATTAAATAAATATAAACCTACATACATTACATTAGATACTGCTTTGATTTTTCAAATCACTCCTGCCATTACTTTGCTCTTATCGCCCGTTCCACACGAATCACTGCGACTCCTTCCGAATACGAAAATGAAACAAGTAAAACGATACATATATTATGTGGCAACACAAATTACGAACTGTGAAAGCAGTACGGAAAGGATATCATACGCTTGACAAATATTAGTCACCAAGGTAGAACAACATTTTCTAAGGCAATCAATTCAAGGCTTTATATCCATAAACCAATACATTAGATACATTGTACAGATATATGTACTTTGTAAAAAAAATGCAGAAATAGTCAGTTAATCGAAAACAGTATATCAAACAATCGACGCACAGGTAAAAGGGTTGGTATACAAATTTCCTTGTTTTATTTTACATAGAAGTTTGTAGTAACCATAATCAATAGCATTAGTAAAGAAATAGAACGTTACAAATAATTTCTGGAACAGGGAAGGGGAAGCCATACATTTCCGTTCGTGCTTTATTTTTTATCTATATTTATACTTTATACACACGTAGTCGAGGAAAGTTGCAACTTACGGACAATAAATTCGTGATATAAAGTTCATCCATTTAACTATTCAATTTATTCGCTGATTCTGTTCTGACTAGGAATAAAATGCCACAAGTCATGGTGCCAACTGTCAACCAAACCAGCCATGCTTCTTCCGTTAAATTGTGCATTAACATAATAACACAATTCCGTGAGTGAAAAAAATGATTGATTTGAAATCAGAATTTACTGTCATATTTTGCATAGCATTATATAGAAATTCTCGAATACCCGTCGCCACCTTAAAAAGCATTTTTTAAAGTGCTAGGCTAGAATATAAATACCACATATAATCCTCATAATGCCCAGAAAGGAGGTTTTCTTTCAGTCCTCCAATGTATTTGTTGCTTCACCATATTTTATCTGTTATTCATTCATTTGACCTTGCAAGGGTTAAATCAACTTTTTAAAATTGAATAGGATGACATTGACAACATGTAGTTACCTACTAACGTATATATTTACATTTGTGTCCCAATATTTATCGCATGTACATCTCTCACTCACTCACATTTATTACCTACATTTATACAGAAGGCTGAACGAAATGAACAAACTGGCTCTACTCCGCAACCAACCGCATACTATCAGATTTTGTTTCCAAGTCGTCGTGTGTGGCAAAACTCTGCATACCAATACCAATATAATAAAATTATATTATCTCTTTCCTCAAATGGATGTTGTACATAACAAAATTGTGTCCATGATTTCATGTTCACTTACAACAATTCATGGATAAACCAGGACACACACAATTTACTTATACATGTCACAACAATACATAATTGCACGTGCGTCCAATTAAGTACGAAATACCAAGTTTACAGAATAATTCTAAACAACAAAACAATTATCAGCAAATTGTCGTCTCTATATAAATAAGTTCCTTTAATGAGATTATGGTTCGCTTAAGACTTTGCGTGCAATAAAATATAATAATTAAGTACAATTAACTATTCAATTCACTAATTGGTAATTTAATTTACAGCTAATCACCTTAAGGAATTCCTCAACATTAATGATCGCATACATCACATAACATTATATTTACACTTCCCCTCATACTTAATTTACATTAACGTAAGTAAAAACAAATACTAAGAAATCTAATGTCGCTTCTAATCGCAACTTGCTATAGCTGTACGTGTTAACACATACAAGCAAGTGCAATGGAATCACAATCACAAACACTTTGTCTAATATCAGACTGTCACAAACAAGCCCCGGAAAAATACAGGTAAAAACTTCTGACAACGTAATAACACGGTGTTTGGATAATAGGATTTTTTGTGGCAATGATAGAATGTGGTACATAATTAAGATCATGAAGTAGCTGAACAGTTTAATCTGGTGAATACTGGAGCTGACTAAATAATGTGGCATTCATCTATTCAGGATGCTAGACATTTGGTTGGTAGCCAAAGAACATTTTGAACTCGATAACTTCAAATGATCAAAGCTGCACTTCGAATATTGTAGACAAGTACATGTAAGAATGTATATATAAAATATAGGTATACTTATGATGCTATATCTGTCCTCTCTCATTTTTTGCTCAGAAGCTGAATCTTGTAAAACACTACAAAAATGCATCTCAAAAATATAAAGATCCGTCTGCTCTTCTATAGAATTGATGTGACGAGAGTTGAGCTTAATTTAAAATTCTAACAAACCATATTATTACATTTATGAGCTTTCGAAGCATACAAACAACAGATCATTACTAGTTTACTAGATATGTCATGCATACACAACTCATGTGACTCTGGTGTCTGGTGTGTAATACAAATACACAGAAATAGTACTTATATCACGACTTATAATGGTATCATTTATTTGTGTTAAACACAACGACTATATCTCCAATGGTGTTATATGTTGTTGTGCCTGCTTTGATTTATAATACTGTAACTTTATCTATTTTAATATTTAATGTACAATGTGCAGACTTCAATGCTACAGACTACGGACACAGATAATCGAAAGTACGTCAATGCCATGCCAGAGATTCATACATAGTAAACAACTTACTTCCACCACAATGCAGTTTAATTATACGTGTTGCAAAGTTATTACAATACTCTTCTCCAAAACCTACGACATTTACAAATCAGACACACAATAAATACTGCGTCAGAAATACGGAGCTACTGGAATATTAATAACTAACCTCACTACTACCTTAATCACTTGAGTATTTAATCTAATCAAATAAATGCCGTTGATTGATATAGATACATAAAATAAAATAAATAACTACATAAATCTGCATAGGGAAATCTGCAGTAAAGTATGTAAATGCATACAATATGCTATAAAATATTACAAAGGTATGCCTATACGATCGTCACATACATCCATACTAACCAGATCATTCTATAAATCTATTATTCTGCTCCATTCGGAAACTAGTTCTAATTTCAATATGCAAATTGCAATCGATTGTACGGCAAATCCAAAGTTCTAGTATTCAGACTCAGGCAGCCAGTCTCATGCATTTTCCATGTAATATTGTTACTATGTTGAACTAACAAAGAGATACAATGCATACAAAACATACATAGAACAAGATAAATTAACTCAGACACTTTATTTTGCACTTGATCGATCAAAATACTCATTTCATCTAAATCCATCTCAATAAAAGATTTCATGACGCAAATGCCTAAACAGATAATTTAGTTTTACCAATTACCACTTCGGTATTCGTATTTTATTCACATACGAAAACATCCATCAGCCTAACTTCAGCTGAACTCTTCAACTGTTTACCACTTCTGAAGCCATAGGGCTTTTCCTCCCTCATGTAAGTGAGCGATTACCCAGTAACCTAACAATATCTCCTGTATTGTATAAAACTCGCTGAATTTTCTGCTTACCTATGTAAATAGTACAGTTTATAATACAATAGGTATGACAAGCACATCGCATATTGCTGCTCATGCTCATAATAAAAATACCTAGGAGGATTATAAAGGAATTCAAGGGTGATGCTACATTCAGTTCATCTAATACACTTACTATTTAGGTACAGTTAGTAATAAACATAAGTGGCAGGACTAGGACAACAACAAAACTGATTAAACTAAACAGGCCAGTTCCATTTCTCGCCACGTTTCTCATTTTAGTATTTATTCATAATTTGCCAATCCCTTTTTATAGACAATGTAGTGCATGTCTTTATAGCAAACAAATAAAGCACAAATGAACTCGACAATAGATCAAAAAGGCCATGAAGGAAAAAACAGATAAGCAATTCAGTGTAAAAACAAATAAATGAGAACCATTGGTAGATTGCAGCGTAAATAATAATTTTATCAGTTCCCATATCAGTTGCGCGGTTACAACCACCGGTCGCATCAGAAAAACCAACTATGAACCACACAAAATAGAACTGACTACAACTAACAATAAGTTTAAACTTAATATCATATTAATATTATAGCTTTATTTAACATACTGCAGGAATACAATGTAATTATGTCACTGTAAACTCTAAGTTGACCAAAATGTATGAAATAATGAATAACAAATAAAAACAAGATAATGATAATGTACATGCAACAAGATGACCAGCCTTTGGACTACAATTACATTATCAGTAGTAACCAGCAGCACAGCGCCAACTAATTGCTGGAAAAAATAATCATGGGGAAAGTTGTTGTTTATTACAAATGAGACAGCAGTCCACCCCATACATTCCTCGTTCTACTTACAAAATTACAATCAGAAATGCATAGAACCAAGAACTAATAAAATAATCGTACCGCATTCATAGAAAATTTTGACGTAAAGTTTCGCTCTACACATATTCTTTATCTGTACACAGAACAACGACAAAAGTAGACAAATAATTAACAGTCGGCTTGCTTAAATGACCCAAGGCTGTGTCATATGCAATTAATAAGCTACAATGGAGAATATTATCCTCTTTTTGTCCTTTATACGACTTGTTGGGCATATTATGTAAATAAGTAAGTAGGTACTACTACTATTACCGCGAGCCTCCTTATTTCATTAGGTCGTACCGTATTCACGTTCGCTCGCTCCAAAACTCACCCATCGTATTTTGATAAGTAGTAAAGCAATTTTATTTCCCAGTAGGTAACTATCATCATTATACTATTGTGTGTACACATACTTACCATGCTACACACAAACCAACTTAACCAGAAATTAATATTAATAAAGTTAAATGATAAAGTTCTAATTTATAGTTGTACAACCACATAAAAACACACATATGGCGGTATTGACGTTGAACAACCTTCAAAGAAGTGAAATATGAAAATAGTAAACTATAAAGAATCTTTTAACAGTATACACTGTTATTTAGGTATAAAAGGTAGAAAATTCCCATCTATATTAATATGTAACATTACAAGTATCAATACTAATAGCAGTTATTTGCGTGTGAACGTAACTTTATTTAATGTAGAAAATTATGTTGTAGTTATAGTTTTTGATTCTATGGTATGTGTGCGGTGGGTACCTATAGTACCTAATACCTAACCTGCACAAAATATATATCATTAATCACTACTTATTATATTCATCTACATTAAATGTATAACTACTCAGAGGCAAGGGTAATGTAATTGTAATTCCTACAATTCCTAACAAAAATGCTTAAACTATAAATATTCTCAACGTACGATTTTCTATTTTTTGCGTCCCCTATATATAAATTCAATCGAATACCCAAATTGTTTTGAATATTATATTAAACTAAAATTAACTAGGTACAAAGAATTAGCAATTGTAAAACGGTTTGATTCTTGTTTGCCTCAAAATAATTGACATGATGGACAGTAGAGGAACACGGTCAAAACAAATCGCATAGTAAACAACTCGTTTATATACTGAGTCTTCCCTTTTCTACGAAATAATGGTTGATTATTTTCAGTAGGTATTCAGTGCATAGATATTTTATGAACGATACATCATTGTCTATTTTGACTTGAGCAATTCATAAACACTAACTTACTATACGCTTACCAAACCTTATATGTACATATTATGTGAGTGTACGTAGAGAATGTAAAACAAATGCAAACACTTTACGGCACAGCTACGCTACACATACGATTCTAAAAAATGGAAAACAATACAGCTCACAAACAATACGATGAACTCCCTTCATGTCAAACAGCTTAAATAGTTCGTCATCAAAATATTTACTGTGGAATGACAAGACAAGCAAAGTAAACCATGATAATAATATGTAAAATGTGTCTATCAATCTATACACTTGGAAAGTATCAAACACTACATTCACTCTCATATCACATACAAATAAGTGTTTTACATTGCTTTGGGTCGATTAACGCACAGATAAATTGTCAGGAAAATCTTCCAACCCAACAACAACAATAACAAGCATTATGCATACAGTTTATTAAGAACATATTACTACGCATTCTGCCCAGTTCAATTTGAACAATTCGTTCCCTATAAACTGAGGTTGGCATACTAATAGCAATCCATGTAAACGCATGTGAAGTATTTGACTTACTAAGAAATTATGAAGAAATGAAGAAATAAGGAAATAAACCATAGTAGTCCACGCAATTAAATGAACATGGCAATGCACTGCGAACAATAAATAAAACAAACAAACTACACGATACATCTGCTCATCCATAATTTACAGTACCTTCTTTTTTGTCAATGATCAATGATAATTGATAAACACTGGCTTAAGTATTAATATTACAATAGATACTCCATAGATTCTAGTCTAAAGAGATAAAACTTTAATTTATAGTTAAAATTGCAGTTGAGCTCGCCTAATGTTATGTTGGCAGGCGGCGTTGCCAAGTATTTCTGGCTTTAATGGCTTAACACTGGCTTTAATTTATCCATCTCTTAAAACTGGAAACTTCTTAAATTACAATAATTATAGCAATATATAGGTTCTTACACCATCACTGATGTCCATGGACATTTAAATAGTCAGAAATAGTACTAACTAACTACTACTAGATTACGAATTACTGTTTGAATGTAATAATAGACCTTGCCACAAAAATGTTATACAACTGCCTATAATATTTTCTTAAGTTTGTGTACAATATATTTTATGTTCACTTCTTTGAAAGTGAACATTATTAGCAAACACGACATAATATTTTGTTATAAATATTCCCTTGTTCTTTGAGTGGAGTAGTGTTGTGCTAAATATTATGTGAGTTCTACTTACCTAGGCCTAGGGTCAATTTATCATTTAAGAAGTATATGTACGATTAATTCTGACTTAATGTTTACTGTGTACTGGGCTAAGATAAGAGTTAAAAGACATTTCACTGAATCTTTGTTTACTTACTTCTCCTGGTTCTCCTGTGCTTTATCACATTTATCAGACCTTTTATCAGGTCACATGGGATGTTATTTAGTAACGAGTATTGTTAATCTAGATGTTTTTCTATAAGACAAGCTAGCACACACGTTTTATGTATTGTATCGTTACTATCTCAAAGAAATCGTAACCTAATTTGTCGCCTTATAGTTCTGTACAATATACGCACATGAAAAATCACATTTACTTAACATCATTTAATATTGCTGCTTGAAGATCACAATCTCAGTTGTAGTCTTACAAAAGCTATATACACACTTAATAGCAACTCTTAAAAAACAAGACACTCTTCACCGTTATTAAGAGAAATGAGATCAGGACAGTATACGGTGGATAGGACAATAATGCCAACAAAACGGGAAGCCAAGCCAAACGAAAAAGCGGAATCTAAGGAGAAATGAGAGTCTTCGCCAATTTTGTTGCATGTTTTCCTTTGCCGTGGCTTTTTGCCTTGGCTCGGTCTATTGATCAGTATTAGCTATTCGTTTCTTTGCCAGTTATCAAGAGTGCTGCGTTACTTGTTGTTGTTTGTTTCATCCTATTTAATTTGATATGATGACTTAGACTTAGAAAGGAAACGCTAACAGTCACTCAGTCACAAACGCTTCATCCCAATCCACTCTCCCATCCACCCAGCACAAATGTTCAACCCACGCTGTCAAAGTTGTTTACCATCTTTTCATACGTGCGTTACTTTACTGTGTACATATCCTGCAGTGTATCAGCTCACAAAAACCTTCCATCCAAAAGTTACTGATCTGAGGAAATGACAAATAATAATTCCTAATGCCGGCACTAATGCCCCAGAGATAGACAACACAAAACGGAATCATTGAATTGACATGACACAGTCCTCTCTTACATGCAACCATCTTGGTAACTCACATTTCGTCATTTCTAATCAATTCTACATAGGCACTATTACACGAAACGATTGAGTCATGATGCAAAGACAATAATATAATGTTATACATGTCTATTAGAAATAATTGTCCCTAATTAGTCTTGAATGTTTCTGCTGTAGCTGCATTTACTTTGATAATGGTCAATATAAAACTGCGTTGTTTCTGCTGTTAAACGCACTGAGAAGACAAATGATTATAATCATCCTCCTGAATTCCAAATAACAAAAACAAGTTACCCAATATCTAATTATTATGCTAATGCACGGAAATGCGTAATTAATTGATAAACACTAGTACATCAACAATACCTACATAGATATACCTAGTCACATAATATTATATAAAATGTAACTTAATTTCTTTTCGCAGTAGTAAGAAATTATCATTAAATATTAACACATAAACCTGCGAATAATACTAAACAGATATAGTGTGTAAACGTCCTTACTACTGTCTTCACATACTCTTTGAAGCTATTCTTCCCTTTTAATTAAGATAATATTCTATAACTACAAATAATTATTTACTTCTGCCATGAAGGAATATGACTATCATAGGTATAGGTCTATTCTGCAGCGCTATTATGATTCGTGTGCACGTGACATTTGAGACTTTTATCATCTACCCACCTAGTAATTTAAAGACTTACAAACTTCCAACTAACCAAGAAATCGATACAGAAAATACTCGTCAGTTATACATTTACTACTACCTATGTATTTCATTTGTATGAACTATTTACAAGTACAATGGGTTTTATACTAGTAATTGAATTTACGATTGCAAGCGCACACTCGCGTTCGGCACACTTGTGTTGCTTGCTAAACAACGAACAATAAAATATACCTAGGAAATATAAATGAAAATCCTTCTCCACTCTCCGCGGACCCAATAAACCCTAAATAGACTTTAGACGTGGAGTAAATACTAATAAATAAATACAATAGTTACCCTAAAAACTCACGAAAAGAATAAGAAAAGCATACTTTCTTTACAGTACCTGGTAACAGTAAAAGCTCCCGATGAAATAATAAAACTTACAGATGTTCATACAAAAAGGTCGCATTGACACTTTGATCTAAAGACTTGACAATTGTATAACAAACCATTCACACAAGTAACAAGCACCAACGTGCGATTCATATAACATTACTATAAGAAAGTAAGCATCGCAGCATTGAATGATGTAAATGTGAATTGTATAATGCACATCCCAGCTTCAACCCCAAGTGGCCAAAAGCCGGATAAAACGAAAGATATAAACTAAAAGAAACGTATAAGATGAAGGTGAACGATATTTCTTCCTGTTCGGATTTATCTTTCCTTTTCCCTCTTGTTCTATGACCTTCTGTTCTATCTGATTTTCCCAGTTCCTTTTGTAAATAGTAACTCGTAAATAAAATATTGTAGTAATACCTAAGGCTTGAAAGCAGTTCTTTTGTGGATGTCTGCGTACCCACATACATACAGTATTGAAAGCAGAAATAAATTTCATATACCTAAGTATTAGATAGAAATAAATATTGAAAAAATACCTCTGGTAAAATGGGAGGATTTTTTCTCATATTGGATGTTATTAAATAAGAGTAGTAACAGCAGTACAGTGAAACTGAACTGAATTCTATTATGCATTACAGGATTATTTAATAAAATAATTCTATATTCTATAGAAACACGCAGGTACTATGTATATAAAATCACAAGGTGCAGCTGAGGAGAGTGTTGCATATTACAATATTTATCTCGCATAGCACAAGCTACGTAATGTTCCAGCAGAAAATGTTAAGAAAAGAAAATGGAAAATCATAAAGGCAAGAAAGACAGGGCGAATTAAGGCAACCGATGCAATACTACATGCTCCACTAAACTTCGGCAAAAGAAAGACCCTTGGCCTTTTCTCTTAACTGCTTTTGCCTTGCACTGTATTGTTATTTTCAGCTTGCCTTTTCATTTTTTTGCTTTATGACGAACTTACCTACCTATCTATTTAGCTGCACTCGCACCTTTTCTTATACATGCAGTGATATAGATATGGTACATAGAGGCATAAAGGTTGCTGTATCTTCAGCACACACATGACATACAATCACCTACCTCCAATCTTTTCGCTTGATATAACTTATACTACTACAACTACCTAACTTACCTAAGAAGATGCTACAGTTACTACAAAAGTATTTAGTATACTCCAACATTTTTTGCCCTGGATTTTCCCATCTGGCACTCTTTGATTCATTCTACACCGACGTGTAAAATAGAAACTATGAAATTCCCACAAACTGGTGCACATTTATAATGGTGCATGAAATGAGGCTAGCTAACTTTGCAGGGACATATTCCTATTATCTAACGTTACCATCGTACGTACTTCTACAACTACCTCCCTTCAACTTCAACAGTAGCATCAACCTAAGACAAGACATTTATGATAAAATCTCGTTTACCTACATTAAAAGATTCATCATAGCATTAGAAGGCGATGGTAGTGCACACATTACCATTACATACAACTTACATCAAAAGAGTATTCCTCTTCATTAATAATAATTTGATACCTATACACGTTTAATACTTACAAATAGTAAGCAAACGTTGATTTGACTTGGGCGCATGCCATCAACTTCAACCTTTAATCTATTACGTTGATATATTTTATTTACAAAGTGGAAAATGATGTAAAAGCCTAAATGACAGAATGCCCACTGCTACGCTGTCATATTTTGACATGCACAATTGGCCTACAAGCACAATTGGTAGAGTGCAATTTCATTAGCAGAACTGTTAATTTAACTCCCGTGTAGGTGTGCACTTGCGCTTATACAATAACGCTGAACCCACACCATGACTATTATCATATCCGAAAAATAATTGCAAATTCTAAGTATTGAAACAATAGTCTTCAATATGGAATCAACAAACTTATTTCCACGAATTTTTCTTTTAAAAATATCGTATCAAAATAGGAGTAAAAAAACCTAACAAGTTAGAAGTTATAACGTAAACTACACCTCCCACCATTTATTACGCCAACAACAATGGTGGTTGTATTAATGTTGACTATATCTACTACTTATAGGTCATAGTCATAACATAAACTTGAGTTGGACAGAAAATTGTGCGTTTGCATTATTGTTGACGGCAATACTCATTGGGTTTAGAATGAATGGTATTGCGTGTGTCATTCACTATGATTATGATAACAATAACGAAGCAACTGAAGACGAAAAGATCATTCATTCGTCATTCATAATACTGCATTATGTACTACTTTTACAATTACTATGTGCACTTTAAACTTTCCTGTTTCCCATCAGCTAATGTGAGGTATGTAGAATTAAATTCACTTCGAGACTTACTTCGCAATCACTTTTATATGTGCACAATCTGATCTATATAGTATAATATCTATATGTACAACAATAACAAGTGATTTAATTTCTAAAACAATAATAATAAACTTCGAGGTAAATAAAGATCTAAAATTAATGAACGAACGCACTACTGTATTTAGTAAATGTAATATGATATAGATATATAGATGCTTACACGTGTATATAAAAATAATAGTAAAATCTGCTACCCAACCTAATAGTACCTATAATTGCTCTAGAATGTGCACGTGCAAATATTGCATTAGGCGTTGGTTGCATTTGCTTTACCCAAGATTGTACGCAGACGATATGGAATGGATGTAAATGTAAGTGTGCTACACACACACACAGTTAGCTGAATCTATATTAATTGTTATTTAACAACATGCATATTGAGTGTGCAACAAAAACAATAATATTACTCTCCTTACTGTAAAAATACACACTTCATGAGCAATCAAACCTTTGTTGCTTCATTACCCAATTCAAACCAATAAAAAGTACTGCAAGCGTACGTACGTTGTGAAAAATCGTTAACGAATCCGAATGCATACAAGCAAAACAATCAAAACAACATAAACACAACAAGGAGGAAAACAGACGAGATGGTTGGTGCTGCTGCCATAAAAACAAAATTAAATTCAAAGTATTCGCTCTCACTTTCATAGATTATAGTAAGCAAAATATCATCATCTAAAACGAAAGGAATTCACAGCAACATATACACTTTTTTGTTAGGTACATTTACATGAGTCTTATACTAAAGATAAGTGCCTACATTTGTAAGTAAACTGACGTGAACTAGTAAACACACTAAGCACACAGGAAGGTACCTTTATACATTCAAACAACTGACACAGCTATGACCACAACAGTCATTTCAGACAGCATCACATACATCAAAACAATCGCATCCTCGTAGTATATCTCATCTCATATAAAATGTATGTATGAAAGAACAACATTAGTATGTTACTATACGCTTGTGCTTTGATTGATACATTGCGCATTGATTCCAAGTGACTGTAACCTTTTCTGTAGTATTTAATGCACACCTAATGGCTAACAGGTTATTTTACAATTTACAATGAACAGAGATAGTAAGTCGAACTAGGGAAGAATTTTGTACCTCATCGCAAAGGAATTCGCCATTTAGTTGTTGTTTTGTTTACTGATGACATTTTATTACACAGGTGAAGTATTCTGGGGGACCTGCTGCACTGCACAAGTGAAGAGAACAAACCTTGAAATCTTGATCATTCTATCATTTCATTCCCCTTTACTTTATCTGCTCTTGTTTTGCAGAGTGAAATCAACAACATCCATCAAATCATCTTTATCTTACTTCATGTATGTGTAATATGTAGTATCATCCTCATCTTTATCCTACCAACGTTAACTTGGAGCGAACACGAGTACATTTCGTAAATATTGTGAATACCATGCTAAAAGTATAATACACAGTTGTCTGAGACGTGATCAAAGAAAAATGAAACAACTTTGCTTGTACACAGTAGAAATACAATCATCTTTCTTCTATATATGCACAACAAACAACATAACAGTGTGTCTCAGTTATATAGTGTGTGACGAAGACAGAAGCTTATCCTTCATTTATATTTTGATAAGCTTCTTTCTTCGATCTTTACGATATACAATGTATGCATTCATGGCGTCTTCACTACGTTCAGCTTCATGACTTTAGTTTATAAGGAGTTCCACACAACATATACAGAAAATAAAAAACACATTTTTATTATAGATACATACACTTTGCATGAAATAAATTGTACTACTGTTCTTTACAATCTTCATTCGTATTCATATTCAAATTCAACACTGACGCTTGACTCATAGGACATTCTGATAGTATAAAGCACGTTATTGGACCAACTGGGCTTGATTTAACCACCGAGTCAACGAGTCATGATGATGGAATAGGCAAGAGCAGTAATGTAAATTTGTTTTTAACGCAAGTTGTTTACGTACGTTCCATAATAATAATATGAATTTTATTTTGACAAACAACTCTGCTGTATATATGTAAAGTATTTCCCATCTTTTCCAAGAAATACCTCCACCGCCTACTTAACAGGCCTGGGCAAGATACTATGTTCAAAGATACAAGCTACAAGATACAAAATGCTTGGCGGGCTAAAGATACTTTTGTATCTTAGATACTTTTCCGCTCAAACT
>JABASD010002131.1:0-29905 GCA_019776165.1 Pogonognathellus flavescens
TGAGGGAGGCTTTTAATATTCCAAATTGAGTTTCCGGGAAGGCTACTATTAGAGGGAGGCTAGTAATTGGAGGGGAGGCTTCTAATAGGGGCAATACGGTACCCGCAACACTGATGTAGAAAGATAAAAATAGAATTAAGCGAATATACTTGTTTCTTACGTCCTATAAACCTTAATAACGTTTATTGTATTTGTTTCACGTGTTTTTGCACTTTACATAATTTATTTGTTTATATAACGTGTTTTTATATACGTGAACTACCTTTGAATAACTTTGAAATGTTGGTTTAATATTATAATATGTTTATCATGAAACTAATCAGTCTTCTTTGAATTTTCCATGGTAACAAACTGCAAACACTCAGGCCCATCAATTTTCTACTATAAGACAGCGAAAAGTACTTTCATTGCGTTAAAATAAATCATTAACCTTACTCTATGTCTTTTTTCCTTTTCCAGGGATGTGGCTTGGTTGAGTTTAGTAAAGATATAGACAAACTAATATATTTTATTGTGCATTTTCAATACCAAATGAATGAAGATGAAACTTATTTTTTAAGTAATTAGAAATCAACTATTGGGACCAATGCACACAAGTGGATGGTATTTTGTCCTATTTTAATATACTTTGCCTAAAAGATTTGTTATATAAATTGTAATTGATATGCCACTAGTCGAATTCTCAAGACGATGCAAAGGGTTAACCTTTCCAAGAGTTGGACCAAATACATTGACAAAATACTCAAAATGCTGTCAAAATACTTCCAAATCGCCATATTGTATTTTGGAGAACAAATTTCGAAAATGTGTTTTGAGTATTTTGTATTTTGACTGTCAAAAGTGTATTTAAATTACAACAAAATACATTAAAATACCGTAAAAGTATTTTGTGTTTTGAGTATTTTTAAGATCAAAATGTATTTTGAGTATTTTGGGGTCCGAAAGTATTTTTTATTTTCAATCAAAGTATTTGGTCCATTTCTGACCTTTCCGCATTCCTACGTAAGCATTTACAGAATACTTAAGGATGGGTGCCATCAATTCGCGGTTTTCAGTATATAAAAAAATTTAACGGCTTTAACCTTAATAATAATATTTGTTCAAGTCTTTTTCACCATTCTAATTGCACACAACAAAATTGAGACTTAACATTAATCAAACAAAAAGGGAATGAATTAAAAAACACAAATTCTTTTGTTAAAGGAAATTTATTTTTGTTAAATTCGAATGACTAGTTATATGCATATCTGGTAAGCAATTATATTACATAACATTGTCCACTGTACGGAAACATTAACATGGTCCAAACCCGGCCCGGGTTAAATATACACAATATGCAGCGGGATATACAACAACAAGCTTTATACGCGCTGGCGCTACTTATCAATATGCGTACATAAGATGTGAGGACACACATAAGAACAATTAACTGCTAATTAAAGTCATATCTATGGAATAGGAAATAAGTGCATTCAGAAATTGCATTGTTGTGATTCTTTGTAAATCAAAGAAAGGCCCAATGCAAATTCGAAGGGGACGGCAGCTTTTCAGCCAATGCTTCATTTCACCGACTTTATAGTGTATGCTCCATTCAGTTACAAAAAGTTGAGATAAAGTGACAAGCTGAGCAGCGGGTGGAAGAATCATAAAATCTTCAATCAAAATCATAATTGCTAACAAACAAATCCCACAATAAATATAAAGTGGCATTTCTGTAGACATTTTTGCTACGGCCACGTTTAGACCAACTCCGATGGAGAAAGCTACTGCCAAAAGCGCAGGGGCAACAAAGACAGTGTAATCGTTGAAAGCGTTATTCAATACTTGAAGCATTGTCATGCTGATTCTGAGGGAAGTTTGAATATTTTTAAGAAATATTAGCTGATGATTTTTTGCAAGGGACAGGAAATGACTTAGGGTATGAACTGATAGATAATTAAGCCAGTCTTTAGTGACTTGTAAATAACACGCACCTATAAATACAGTAGGTGCTATAGCTAATACAATGGACGTAATGGAAATTAATTCGACCATCATGACCGGAAAAACGATAAAAATATTAAAACGATGTGCTTCTAAATTGCAGTCCTTCAAAAATCTAATCATTGGACTGCGTTCGTGGAATGAATAAAACAGAATATTAATAACTCCCAACACTGGACACACTAAAAGTACCGCAATACTAAAGATTCCAAGCAAATCTTTTTTCCCACGTCGCACCATCTTTTTACTTGCAGGATACAATTCTGATAATTAAATATAAATGTAATTTAAATTAAATATTTTTTAATTCAACCGAAATAAAAATTATATAATTATTCGATTACCTGTTATATAATTACGACATATTATTACCTGTTAGATGCTCATCGACTTCGAAAATACTTTTTAAAATGAAAATCACTTTATCTATCCAGATAACCATACTCAAGTTGAGACACGTTGCTACGAAGAATCCAATGATTGCAAAAATGGTTGCTAGAACTTCTAAAAGAGTAAAATCCTCGGTTGGGTTGTTGAGTTCATATACCAATCGTCCCATGTAGTACCCTCCACTAAGAATGCTAACCGCAATTCCCAATAAACATAGTCTGTTGTTTATTTTCCGTTTGGCAACCAGAAATTCGAACTTACGACCCTTCACTTGAAGGTCTATAGGAAAAATTGGAATAAGTTGTCCACCCCAACCAAAATTTTTTAATATGGATACAGTTAGAGGTGTCAACATTGCGATTTTTCAAAACTGTACTGTATGCACCTAATCACAATACTACAAAACAATGATTCAATTGAGAGATTAATAATTTTTACACGAGATTTTATTTTCTTCTTAGGCACATTAATGCGGTAATATTGATAGAATTGGAGAAGTGAAGCATTTATGTTGCTGCTAAGATGTTTATATGTATGACAAAATTTCTAGAGCTAGTCCTGCATTAAGTTGAGTGCTTGATGTATTGTAATCGAATTGTATCCAAAAACTAACTCTGGGTATACACAATTGAAAATTTCTGATTCAAAACCGCAGCAGCAAAGAAACGAAGCGAACTGTGACACTGGTATGTGAAGTATGCAGCAATATGATAACTATGAATAGTGCACATGCATTTACAAATATTATGTCATTGGCGATTTTCCAATTTCCATTTAGCGGTTTTAACTTTCAAACCTAAGTATAATTGACACAGCAGCACAGGCCTGGAGAAAATGTTCGAGCGCCATACTATGGCGCTCTTTAGGTTTCCGAAACCGGGAATTAAATGCCAGGGTCAAAGAATGTACGAAAAATCGCTCGGTTAATGCGCGAATATGCGAAAAACGCACAGTGATTTGGAACTGGTGCCCTCCCGAGCGCCATTGGCGCTAGATAAGCGATAAGGAATATAATTCCCGCATTTTTTCCAGGCTCAGCATTTAAAATTCTATGGGCTATTCTGGCTGTACTGACACAGTAGTTAGTCTAAAAGGCCAGAAAGAAGTTGGCCGATTGACCCATACCCAATCTGCAAATTTAGCCTCCAAATGGACCACTAGAACACGTGTGCTTCAGTTTGAAGTCATTATCTCAAACCGTTCTTCAGTTATCGTGCAAACAAACAGACAGAGAGACGCCAAATGTATTCTTATAGAAGAAACTTCGTTTCTTAATAATGTAATAATGTTATATGTATACGGAATAGATGAAACGACTAAATGTGATGACATTTTCATGACTAGCTAGAAATCGAACAGGATTGCGTATGAAATATTTCAACGTGAAATAAACGTAATAAAACATTTGACCATTTGTAATTCCAATATGTAATTCCAATGCTTTTTGTTTTCGTTGAAAAGTGACAACTTCGAAAAACATTTAATGACTTAAACTAACTAAGTCAACTACACAATGCTGATAATTGTCAGAGTAGAACTATTTTGCGTTTTAGTTGACTAGCTTAATGATAGATTAACAGTGACCGTCTCTGATTGTTGGTGTTTGAGTTACACATAATAATAACAAATCCTCTTTTGTAGAACTTCATATTTGCAGATGTTTGGTTACATTCTAATAAAGTCCAGTTTCAGTCAAGTGATCGAAGTTGAAACATTAAATTAGTGTTTTATTTATGTAAAAATGAACAAAATTAAAAGATTCACATATTGGTTTAATGTACTTCGTATTTGTACCTTGTCTTGGTTGGCCCTCATTCCTGCATTTTATTTCATCTCAGCTCTGCACTCTGTGCAAGAGAACCATTGTCAGGTAGGAATGGCACGATCAAATTTATTGTAAGCTATTTATTTGCTTACAATTTTCCGAATAATTATACATATTTCAATTTTTGCCATTTTCATATTATTCACTTTACACTTTAAATTAAGTTCGTTGGTAAGTCCTAATATATATTCACTACACTACTGATGTATAGAAAGACAAGAAAATTGAATTAAGCGAATATACTTGTTTCTCACGCCCTATAAAAGTTTGTCGCGTTTCTTGGATTTGTTTCCTGTTTTTTTGCACTTTCATTAATCTATTTGTTTATATAACTCATATGCTTATATAACGTGTTTTTGTACACGTGTACTAACTTTGCATTTGAAATGTTTTTATATAAGATGTTATGTCATGCATTTTATCAGTCAGTTTCAAACTTTCCATGACAACTAGCTACAAACATATTCAGCCGCAACAATTTTCTTCTTTATGACAATGAACACTACCTTCAATACGTTAAAATAAATCATGAGTCATATATTGCACCATTTTATAACTTCTGACTTGGAGTCTACATTTATACTTCACCCGACACCGTCCACAAATAGAAAGCTGACTTACAAACTAAAAAGCTTCGCTACTGAATAAATAATATGGGATATTATAGCGCCTTATGCCTCATATATGTAAGTTGTTTAAGTTAAAACATTGTACCTAACTACAATGCTGCAAAACATAAAGAGAGACTACAAAACATGAAACGAAAAATTATTATTGTATTACGAAGATCTTTTAGCTATTGCCTTCGCGTCTAGGACACTACCTACTTTGTCAGTTAACACGGTTTGCTAATCACAATACCAAACAGACCAGCCATTATAAACGAAAGATTAATTTTACTCATAAGCTGTCTAAACTAAAATGCGTCTATTATACATTAATTATGAAACGATTTATATTTAGAATTTGGAACAGAATTTTTATTACAATTATTTTAGTTGCTCAAACAGGCAATTGACGCATCTTTAGCCAAATTAATGATCCGTATAATATTACAATTAATATAATTATTATATCTTAATATTAATACCAATTCAAAGCAAATGAATGTTACATTTGTCCTCGTAGCTTTACCAACTATTTTTGGTAGCTATATTTACCACTAATATAAACAAATCGTTACACAATAGAATGGACAGAAAACATTATCAACCATATCATGTTTGTCACGTTTTATTGGATTGTTTCACGTTTTTTTGCACTTTATATAATTTATTTGCTTATATAACGTGTTTTTATATACGTGTACTACCTCTGAATAACGTTGAAATGTTGGTTTTATCTAATACGTTTGTCAGGCAACTTATGTCTTCTTTGAATTTGCCATGAACATGGCCAACAAACTGCAGACACTCAGGTCTATTACTTTTCTACTACATGACAGCCAAAACTACTTTCATTGCATTAAAATAAATCATGAACCTTACTCTATGCCGTTTTTCGTTTCCAGAGATGAGGATTGGCTGAGTTTAGTAAAATTACAGGAAACAATTATTTCTGTATTTTCAGTACAAAATGAATGAAGATGAAATTAATTTAAGTAATTAGAAATCAACCATTGGAACCAATGAACACAAGTGGATAGTATTTTGCCATATTTTAATATAGTTTGCAGAAAAGAGTATGTTATATAAATTGTAATTAATATGCCGCTAGTCCAATTCCCAAGACGATGCAGAGGGTTAACTTTACCGCATTCCTACGTCAACATTTACAGTTAAGGATGGGTACCCTCAATTCGCGGTTTTATGAAATGTGCTAAGCTTATGCATGATTTCTCTGGAATGGAAAATCGGATTGAAAATCGCAATATATATTTTTAAAGCTAATGAACTTTTCTATCATAATGTACTCTTTCAGTTTTCCAACAATTGCAACTGTAGCAGAAAAATCCAAAACCCAAGATATTTAACAATGTTTTGGATCTTCCTTGAACAGTTGGCATTTTCGTAAAACTCAAAGAGTACAAATTGATAGAACGTTTCTATTAAGAACAATTAATTGCTAATTAAAGTCATATCTATGGAATAAGAAATAAGTGCATCCAGAAATTGCATGGTTGTGATTCTTTGTAAATAAAAGAAAGGCCCAATGCAAATTCGAAGGAGACGGCAGCTTTTCAGCCAGTGCTTCATTTCACCGACTTTATAGTGTATGCTCCATTCAGTTACAAAGAGTTGTGATAAAGTGACAAGTTCAGAAGCGGGTGGAAGAAACATAAAATCCGCAATCAAAATTGTAATTGCTAACAAACAAATACCACAATAAATATAAAGTGGCATTTCTGTAGACATTTTCGCTATGGCCACGTTTAGACCAACTCCGACGGAGAAAGCTACTGCCAAAAGCGCAGGGGCAACAAAGACAGTGTAATCGTTGAAAGCGTTATTCAAAACTTGAAGCATTGTCATGCTGATTCTGAGGGAAATTTGAATATTTTTACGAAACTTTAGCTGGCGACTTTTTGGAATTGCAAGCAAATGACGAGGAATGTGAACTGACATGTAATTAAGCCAGTCTTTACTAACTTGTATGCAACACATACCTATAAATGCGGTAGGTGCTACCCCTAATGCAATGGACGTGGTGGAAATCAATTCTACAATCATGACCGGAAAAAGAATAAAAATATTAAAACGATGTGCTTCTAACTTGCAGTCCTTCAAAAATCTAACCATTGGGCTGCGTTCGTCGAATGAATAAAATCAAATCAAAAGAATTCCAAATACTGGTATTATTAAAAATGCCAGAAAAATAAAGATTCCAAGCAAATCTTTTTTCCCACGTCGCACCATGTTTTTACTTGCAGGATACATTTCTGATAATTAAATATAAATGTAATTTAAATTGAATATTTTTTAAATCAACCGAAATAAAAAATTATATAATCATTCGATTACTTCTTATATAATAACGACATATTACCTGTTAGATGCTCATCAACTTCGAAAGTACATTTTAAAATGAAAATGGCTTTTTCTACCCATATAACCATACTCAAGTTGAGACACGTGGCCATGGAGAACCCAATGATTGAAAACATGGTTGCTAGAACTTCTAAAAGAGTAAAATCCTCGGTTGGATGGTTGAGTTCATATATCAATCGTCCCATGTAATACCCTCCTTTAAGAATGTTAACCGCAATTCCCAATAAAAACAATCTGTGATTTATTTTTCGTTTGGCGACCAGAAATTCAAATTTACGACCCTTCATTTGAATGTCTATAGGACAAATTGGAATTAGTTGTCCAACCCAACTCATAATATTTAACATGGATAAAGTTAGAGTTGTCAACATTGTGATTTTTCAAAACTGTACTGTGTATACCTAATCACAATTGTACTATGGGTATTCTACTACTATATTTTAACTGTGGGATTAATAATTTTTACATGAGATTTTATTTGCTTTTCAGATACGTTAATGCAGTAGTATTAGTAGAATTGGAGAAGTGAGGCCTTTATGTTGCTGCTGTGCTGTTTATATATATGGCAAAATTACTAGAGCTAGTCCTGCATTGACGTGAGTGTATTGATGAACGAACTATTTAAAAAACCTAGCTCAGGGTATACATAGTTAAAAATGTTTGGCGGATTTTATACGTAGGGTCCCGAAACATCGTGCAAAAAAAACTACATTATATGATACATGATACATTAAAAAAATGTATAATAGTACATTTACTCTTCAATAATGCCGCAACTTCAGCTTAACGAGCGACATAATGTTCTGCTCCCTCTGCCTGAAATGATATAGAGACGATTAACAGAATATAATGCTACTTTTTGTTAAATGACACTGACAATAGTTTTGAAGTTCAAATTACTCGTATAATATAGAATTTTTTTACATGATTTATCGAGACACCAAGTATATAACTTGTTCATCACAGTTTGGTTGAGCCATGATGTTAGCCCAGAGTTTATTTTTCGATGGAGCTCGTTCATCATGTATAATTTTTTAACCGAGCCCAGAGAGAAATGAGCTATCGTCCCTAATGTATTCCTCTAATGTAATACATGTATGCAGATAAAATGGTACGAGTAAATTTTATGACACTGAAAATGTATTTTTCTTTTAGGTACAAATATATTAGGAATGCGTATGAAATATTTCAACGTGAAATAAATGTAGCAAAAAATTGGAATTTATGTATTTCCAAAAATTCATTTGTGCATTTTCATTGAAAAGTGGCAACTTTCAAAATGAAATATTTGATATTTAAACCGAGTCAACTACACCGAGGTGAAAGTTATCAGATTCGAGTTATTCGAGACCGTTTTTGATTGAGTGGCGAGTTACGACTAAAAATCACAACTCATCTTTTTGTAATACTTTATATTTGCAGATCTACTGACAAGTGTGCCACCGATTTCAATGAGATTTTTTCCACGTAATGCTTAGATCATTTGTACACTACTGTGAAAATATCAGCTGCCCTAATTCGAAATTTTTTTATAATTTTTTTCAAAAAGTACACAATAGGTGAGTGAGAATAACGTGGGGGAAAATGATGCAAAGAAGGGTCCCCCCTGTGGCGTTTTTCACTCAGCAAAAAAGTAAGAAAAAAAGAATAAATTAGTGCAACATGAAGACTTATTTGGGACATATTTGGCTTATAAGAACATAATTATGTAAGCGACGATTTAATAATAAGCTTTACACTGCATGTATCAAAAGTGAAGGAAAAATGAAAAACACCACAGGGGGGACCCTTCTTTCCATCATTTTCACCCACGTTATTCCCTACTCAATTTTTGTGCTCAATTATGAAAATTTTTCGAATAAGGGCAGCTGATATTTTCAAAGTAGTGTACAAATGGTCTTAGTATTGCATGGAAAAAATTTCATTGAAATCGGTGACACACACTTGTGAACCTTTGCTTGTGAGTTATATTCTAATAAAGTTCAACTTCCCCTGGGAAGTTGAATATATGTACATACAATACATACATAGATACAATATACGTTAATGTGAACAAGAAATTAAAAGATTCACATTTTTATGTAATGTGTACTTTGTAAATGTACTTGTACATTGTCTTTCTCTTCGCCCTCATTTCAGCATTTTATTTTATATGGTTACTTTCTATTTCAGTTTTGTGGAAGAGTACCATTGTCAGGTATTTACGACTGAAAATATTGTGAACCCTACTATTTGTTTCCAATTTTCCCAATAATGGGATGTTTTAATATTTTCATTTTTTTAATATTATTCACTTTTCACTTTAAAATTCGTAAGTTCAAAAGACCGCAACCCTGATGTAGAACGATAGAAAATTAAATTAAGCGAATATACTTGTTTCTTACGCCTTATGAATATTTATTAAATTACTTGGGCTTGTTTCACGTTTTAAAAATACTTTATATAACTCATTTACTTATATAGCTTCTTTTTGTACACGTGAACTGCATTTGCCTATTAAAATATTGTTTATGTAAGATATTGGGCAAGAAATTTATGAGCGTGTTTTGAATATGCCATGGCAACTACCTACAAACATAATCAGCCCTAACACTTTTCTTGTTCGTGACAGCGAATTCTACTTTCATTACATTAAAATAAATCATGAGTCATAATATTATGCCGTTTATTTCGTTTCCTAGATAATATAGATTTTAGTAAAAAATTTAATACACACAAATTAAGTGTTACTGAGTATTTTTAAATGCCAAATGAGTGAAGATGAAATTTGGGAAGTAATTAACAATCAACCATTGGAACCTTTGCGAACCATAAACAAAGTCTTTTGTCCCACTTTACTATATTTTTCCCAAATTAAGAACATTTGTTCCATTCTATTATAAAGTGTGCAAAATAATCACAAATATTCACAAATAGGTGGCAGACAGACAAATTAAAACCATAAAGTAACTTGGCTACTGAATAATAAATATGGGATTATTTCTTATAGATGGGTTTGAAAAATGACATTGACATATGAAACGAAAGATACTATTCCGCTGTCTAAACTAAAATGCGTCAATTATAAATTAATTATGAAACAATTTATGTTTAGAATTTGGAAAACAATTTTTATTACAATTATTTTAGTTGTTCAAACAGACAAATGCAGTGCCATTACCATTGAGCCAAATTATTATATCCGTCCATTACTATTAAAGTAATCATTATATATTGATACCAATTCCTAGCCCATGTTACATACTGCTTCAAATTACGTACCAATTACTCCCACCAACTGCATTTACAACTAATTGAAATCAATCGTTACACAATAAATACGAATGTATAAGTAGAAAACATTATGAAACACATCATACGTTAATTGAACCAATGATTATACTGAAATATTGTAGAAACCGCAGGCATTAAAAATACATCACTAATTAAGCTCAAAATTATTTATTTTTCTCTCTTTTTTAATTTAATACCTAACTATTCCTTTATCGAATATGCTAATTAATTTAATG
The DNA here is from genome assembly GCA_019776165.1 of Pogonognathellus flavescens. Classification (NCBI taxonomy): domain Eukaryota; kingdom Metazoa; phylum Arthropoda; class Collembola; order Entomobryomorpha; family Tomoceridae; genus Pogonognathellus; species Pogonognathellus flavescens. Next base: position 10,695 of record JABASD010002131.1, read on the forward strand.
AAAAATCATTATTAATCAAGTAATTAATAAAACTTTAAGAAACAAGGACGTATCTACGTATCGGCTAACCGAGTTTTCAGCCCCCACCCAGATGGATTGAGGCCCCCCCCCAATTACAACTTTTTAGATACGCCCCAGGTGAGAAACTATTAATAGATTTGCAAAAGAATGACTTAAATTAAGTTTGGTAGCTTAGCAATTGAAAAATTCAGGTAGATAATTTGGAATTTGTGGAGATCCATTCACTTATGTTGATGATGATGAAACATTAATTCAAAAGGGAAAAGCAAAGTTACACAGTAAATTAAAAGCCGTCACATTAATTACACATTGAAAATGATAATTATTAAATTGAACATTGTATATTGTTAAAACATAATATAGTCACAATTACTACAATAGGTTTGATTTTTTTGTGCATTTAATAAACGCGATTAGAAAAACCATAAAATTAAGTATTATAATGATGTATGTATTTTTTGTGTTTTTAAAAATTTAAATTTTTGTGATCTATCAATAATGCGGTTTTCAGGAGTGAAAAAAAATTTTTAGTTTGGTTATTGTGCATATACTAGAAGTACGTACATTTTTCCCATTACAATCACTCACTCAGGAACAATTTAATGAGTATGAAATAACATGGCGATTTTATTGTTGTTAGCAAAAATTGTAGTTTTTTTGTTTTTGAATTTTCCAGGTTTTTAAACCTTTTTTATAAGTTTTCTTTGTTTTCATTAAGAGAACTTCTTGACTGTTTTTTTTTCTCTCTTTCGACTCTCGAACTTTTAGAAGGGCCTTTAGATATATCATTTATTCCGCTGTTGGCTTTGGCTTTACAGAGGTCTTTAGAGTCCGTCTTTTTCCATTTGCAGGTGACTTTCCTTTTTTTGGCTGACGGACTGGCGGGGGAGCACTGATTTTAATTAAAGGCGGTGTTTCATTTTTAATTGGGGTCGTTGGTCTACACACTTCATAATTGTTGGAAGTTATTTGTGAATGTGCATTTTCTCCGTCACACAACGAACTTTTCTTTTCGACGGCTTTGGTGTTGTTTTTCGTTTGTTCAAAGTTAGATAGTGTAGCGTCATTGTTTAAGAGCGTAGATTGGGGAGTCACTGGATGAAGGCTTTTGCGTGAATCTTCCCGTTGTTGCAGAAAGTTGAATTCCATAATCTCTGGTTTAATAACCGGCGATGGAATTGCTGATTTGGAACTAGATTTTATAATTTTTATTCTCTGATTGCTGCAACTTGTTTCACAATCCGATGCTGCTCTTTTTTGAGCGTTTATTCTTCCATCCGTACTTTTTGTGACATCCACTTAAAATTAAAATACAAACATTCAATGCAAATGATTAATTTTGTAAATAGCACTTAGTAAACTTTATTTGATGATCAAGTCTAGTTAATTGTTTTATTGACCTTTTGTTGCAGATATTTCAGGATTCTTGCCCTTATCAGGTAAGGAAATCAGAAAAAGACGCATCTGTCCGTCGTCGTTGGTTTTGGACTCATATACTATCAGAAAAATTAACTTTTTTATAAATAAAAGAGAAATACTTATATTAAAGTAATCAATTAAATAATGTTTATATTTAACACTCTAATATTTGACAATAACAGTTACTTACTTGGATCTTTGGCACTATATGAAGCCCAGCCTGGAGTTTTTTTATTCTTGAATTGAAGGTGTACATGCGAGAACCATTTCTAAAATAAATATATTTCATCTTAAGGCAACAGTACGAATGATACTAATTTAAACTTCTTCAAAATGCACAATTAAAATTCCAGGGACTTAGGATTATTTTGCTTACATATATTTTGTTTGCATCGTCTCTGGAAAATGACTCAGAGTTGGAAATTTTTGTAGCAAGAGCACGAAAAGGTGGATTAGGATGTCTGACAAACTGCAAGAACAATATGTCTATTTGTTCTTGACTAAAAGTACACTTAGATTTGCCAAATCTTAATTCACTGTTGTCCAAGGTTGAGCAATCAATCAGTACTCTTCCATCACTTGTCACATATTTATTTGAAATAGGTTTAAAACCAACTTTTGCAGTTTCTTGAGACTTCAGATGTTGTGAAATGTTTCTTTCTACGTCTGCTTTTATTTTCTTTCAATTTCCATCGGTCAACGGTTTTACGTTGCGCATTGTAGAAGATTTCAATATTGTCTTTGAATTTGTGATAGAGTTATTACGCTTTCTTGGTGCGGGCTGTGGAGTTTTAACTTTCCCCATTTTTTCACTGTTGGAATATAACTCTGATGTTTCTAGCTCGAAAAATGTAACAAAAAAAATTTTCAGTTGGAATAATTCTTTAATTCACATGAAACAATTTTAAAATTTTAAAACACACAGAAACTGAAGCTGACTTAATAATAATTAAGAAATTGACAGCGAAATAATATTAGATAAACGTTCGACTGATTGTTCCAATTGTAATATTATTGTATGACAGAAATAAAAAAGAATTGATGACTCTCATTAGATTTATATGCATTAGAAAAGGGTACATTTACATTACTACATTTAACATACTAGTGCATGCACAAATAGCATTGGCAGTAAAGACAAGCAGACAGGCAATACATGAGACAGACGGTATCAACGTTAGTATCGTAGAAGGAATCGACATAATGGAATATATACGTACAGTCGAATGAGACAAAATGAGAAAGTTTATAAGTATAAACAACAAGTGGTTATTGGTGGTTTTTATATTATATCATTTGGTATACAGGCAAACCAGCGTCCCGTCTCATTTTCCCCACTGTCACTTAGAACACTGTCATATAAAACAGAGTTCGGAGTTTACATAACGTATTCTCAATGTGCGACTTTGTAGTTTGTGGTTTGCCTTATCCGCACTACTTGCGTTGCTCATATTTATTTCAGGACATATTTTAATAATACACAATGTTGTACAAATGGAAGAAAATATTATTCTACACTACTATGTGCTGGAACACGTTAGCTTGATAGCTGCTGAAGCTGAAAGTGAAGCGAATAAAGTATAAACCTAACTAATAATTTTATTGTCTGAGCGTACTTTTTGACATTTTTTCTATGGGTAAACGAATTAACTTAATTTCATTACGTCTTCTATATTATTACTGTTGGGTTATCCGTAGAATAAAATGTCAAACAATACTTTTAAGACCATAAAATTATTTTCCCTTTGGAGTACTACCACTTGTAGGCTTAACTATTGTTCTAGTGTCACTTTAATTTTTTTGCACCAATAACCATTTCATTGCTTATCTACATATTATGTTTTTATTTGTAATTAAACATTAATGTTCTTACATAAATGGCTTAGGACACTGACGATGTTTAGTTCGAAACCCTAAACCCTATAAAGCAATAGGAAAACGCATAATATTTCAACCTTTTTCTAGTTTCTGTGTCAAGGTATTTTTGCAGCAGTATTTTTTAAAACTCTCTCGGACCAAACGTCCACTGTGCTCACAAAGACAACCACAAACAAGTCAATACCTTTAGATACCCTGCATTTATTTACCAACGCATGAATAATTCCTGTGAAAAACTAACGTGGTTAATATTTTGCTACAGATAGCATTATATCCATGCATGGGGGAGCGATGACCAAGTTGACTTATCATTTGGACACAAAGAGCTTAACCTACTTTATTATACTACTGTTACTACTGTACAGAAGATAAAATATTGACGAGAAGCTTCTATGTGCACATTGTCCTAATTAGGCTAAAATAATTTCTACCAGGATGGAGGATTAGGAAAAAAATTTGGTAAATGTGTCGGAATTTAGCTAATCTACAGCAAAGAACAAGTAGACAAAATTTAAAGCTAAAAAAGTGACTATGCCGTGAATTAAATATAAATCTAGCATAAAACAATGCAAGGTAATTCAAATGAACTTACCGTGATAATATGGCTCCACAAATGAATTTACCCGATTAGCTTTAGCACACGTGGGTTCCGCTTCAGCAGACAATACAATTAAATGTATATCAAATGATTTATCGTAATATTATAGAACATTTGATATTTAATTGTGACAAGCAGTACTTTGTTTGCAGTGTCAACTGTCAGTTCATTTGTTGTGGGTTGCTTTATTCATAGTCAAATAAGAGATTTAGATTGATGAAATTCAAATTATGTACAATCACCACAATCGTATCTGAAATACGTACAACACACCAGATCCAGACAAGTATAAAGTCAACGAGGACATGCCAATCTAGCCCAGAGGAAAATTTCTTACTCATAATACTTAGTTAAAGTTAAGTGTATACGCTTAAAGATAGAAAATATGTATTTTCTCTGCGTCTTTACGAAAATTGTCTTATCAGCAAATTATGTTCCAATTTTTAATCTTTTTGTGCAGTTATATTTTCGAAAACTTTTATTTTGAAAACGTGTTTCAAATTTTATTTTGTAAATATTTTCACTATATAGATTAGGTAAAGTTAGTTAATTTATTACAGAAATACGCTAGCAAGTCAGAATATATTACAAGTAGAAATACAAAAGCAATTTAGCACTAGAGGAAGAACCCCAACACAACATGTACGATCAAGTCTGAAGGGGAACTCGAAGCATTTTTGTATGAGTCGCTTTAATATACATTAAATTGTTAATTTGATACATATATGTGTACAGAATTAAATGTCGCGTCATTAATCTTGAAACTTTGAAGCAAAAGGACAACTTTTAAATTACCATGATAAAACATTCCATGTAGCTGTAGAACCATGATAAAGGTTCTGACTTTTGCTGACCACATTGTTCTGAAACCACAGTATAATGTATGAGCTGTAATTTAAACTTTAAACTCAGCATGTTTGATAATATTGAGGCAATAATGAAACACTAAACACTGCAAAACAATATTCTCATGATAAAATCCATTCTATGTAAGAATATCCATGATGTGCATCAAGAGTACTAAGATTTAATAAAAAATGTTACAATGCTGTACATTTTTCTGACTTACAATTAGTATATATTGCACATTCAACTGTTGCGCATTTCCATAATAATTGTATTGTAATGCATTTACGTTTAGTTTAAAGACACATTTTTACTGATTAAAAAAACGCTAATCTATTTTTGGACTTTGGAACTGTGAATACGTACATATAAACAGTTGGTTTGAAGTAAATACTAACATTTTAAGTTCAGAACAAAACATAGTTGCATTTGCTGAGGTGATTCATGAAAAAATACAACAGTAAAATCAACCGGATACAGCGGTATTGTATCATCAGAGTATGTTCAGTTGCAAAACAGTCAATTGAATTCTCATGAATGATTTAGGATGATCATCAATAAAAATATAAGTTTGCATTGTTTGTTCAATGTGAAGAATGACTTTTTATATATTGACCCTGAATATATAAATTTTGTTTTGTTGTTTTTCAGTCGCCTTATCATCACCATCCTAGTTAAAATGTCTAAATTTAATATTCCTCACTTGTGCTCATTTACTTTATTCATCCTGATCCTGAAATACGTAAAGGCTTCAAATATTACACTTTATGAGTCTGCAAATTATTCCGGTTAGTTGAAAATAAATAAATTTTAATGAATTCCAAATGAAACCTTCCAACTTTATTAATTAGCTAACAATAATAATATTATTATTGTGTTTAATGTCAATCACACTTAATTGTTTTTAAAAAAATTGAAATTATTGAAAGTTAAATGGTTTAAACCAAATGAAATTGTGCAATAATATTTCTGCAATATTAAATTGTTTATCAGGGTTCGGTTTGTCAATAGTATTTTATACAAATGGCGGAGAATGTGAGACACTGACGCAGAAATGGAAGAATAAAGTTTCTTCAGTTAAGACGGACACTTGTTTGGACTTATATTCAGAAAGTGACTGTAAAGGAGATAAAAGAATTCGTTTGTATCCTGAGAGTAAAGATCAAGATGATTTAACATACTGGGATTTTGATGACACTTTGCAGTCGCTACAAATTTGTGACGAAGTCAAAGGTACCTTTTCCGATGTGCTTGCTTTAGTGGGTTTACTTTAGTGTTTGCAAATATTGGTATGTGTATTTTAATGTACAAAATATTATTGAATGTGCAATGTGCATCAACAATGTTAACCATGGTATGTAATTTTCATGATCTAGGAAGATGGGACTCAGTAACTTTATGGGATCAACAAGGTAAATAAAAATAGTTACACATTTTTGTGTTTTATGAATATGAAAACTTATAGGCCTACCAGTTTGCATTTAAAGTAAAAAATTGCAGTCAGAATTTTCTGTGCTGACTCAAACTGCATCTAACTAAATCAAAAGTTGATCCGTGTAGCATGAACAAAACGTAAGCAGAAAGAGATTCTAAATCTAAGTTGAGTTGAAAAACAAGTAATTATTGATGCAACTATTAATTACTCTATTACTTTTTTCAAATTCAATTATTGTAATAGTTTTCGTTAATTTTAAATCTTAAAACGCCTATAACAAAATAAAATACAAGTAACAGCAAGTACTCGTAACTGTATAACGCCCCATTCGAAATTATAATTCTGGGCAAAATCAATTTCCATATTATCGTAAATGTGGTAAGTCTGATGCGTAGAACCTAAGTTGAGAATACTTCCGGTTGAGCAGGCAACCTTATAAAACATTTTATTCTTAGAATTATTTGAAATGCGGTTATTACAGCGAATTCAGTGGCAGAGAAACTTTTAAGATAGGACACAAGTGTAATATTATGCAGATTATATTTGAGTTTGTCTTTCCTGAGTACAAAAAGTGAAACATACTGAAACAACAAGTTTTTTTCAATACCTACTCATATATATATAGAAATATTTCATCTCTGTTATATTATGTTCCCTCTACAAACCAGATTGGTCAATTAGTGAGAAATTATTGCATGGTAATTCTGTGAAATACTTTTTCATTAAGTGCTAATTTAAATTACTGACAGAAACTCTCATTTTCCTACTTAAACGCTGTCAGAGAATATAGATGGTATTAAAATAACCCCACAGATCACAGTTTGCTTTTTGCAAATTAATACATTGGTTAATAATATATTTGTTTATTTAAGGAAAAAGGTTGAATTTAAATATTCCAAGACGATGTCAAAATTTGCCTTCACATTGGAGAAACCGAACGTCAGCAACGAAAACTTATAATCAGTGTTACCACTTTTACCACTCAGGACTGAACTGTACTGGAGCAAGAAAACAAAAACTTTCAGGCTATAATGATTTTAGTAAATGGCCGCTTAATTTCGTCAACGTTACAAATTCAATATCTTTTTGTGTCGCCAAAGAAGATGGGAAAAAAACTCTTCCACCTTCCATTATACATAAAACTTCTACGACGGCAAAACCGCCGTATGGAGATGGTCGAATGAAATATTATAAAGTCGTTTTCATTTCTGTGACCGTCGTCGTAATAATCCTTTTATTACTTGTTATTGGAGGAATAACGGTGTTTTTCATTTATTTTCGCAAAAGGACGAGATCTGCAGTTGTGTCAAAGGCAAAACGTTCTGAGTATCTCAGCAAAAAGTATATTGCAAATTTTATGCAAGGAAACACTTCAATTGACTACTCCGTTCCCCTTGACACTATAGATGCAATTTACAAAGCTCAAAATATGCCTTACGACTCGGAAAAATATGAGATTCCCATAGAATGTCTTCAAATAGGTAAGAAATAATTCGTGCACATGCTAAATGCGGGAATATATTATTTATTTCAGTATTGGTCAACTTTTTTCCAGAAAAATCTGAAGAAATAATTTTTTTACTATTGACACAATTAAAAACAATTTAATTTTTAAAAGAATGTCCACTTGAAACATTGAAAGCATTTTTATGATTATCTTTCAATTTTTATTTATATTAGGTTTACAATTGGTTTTTTATTACTGCACCATCTGAAATATTTATGTTTTGTAATCGTAATTCTTATTATACAAAAGAAATAGTTGAATACATACATTTGAGGAAATGTTTTTTTCAAATGATGAATGTACTTAAAACTTATTTTAAATCGATAATTTTTTTAGATTGGCTAAATCCTTTGGGATCTGGAGAATTTGGTGCAGTATTCAAGGCTATTGTTATTTCAAGGCCCAACAAAAAATTCGTTTCGCCATTTGAAGTAGCAGTGAAAACTGTCAAAGCTGGAGCGGATCCGGAATACGTTAAAGCTCTGCTGGACGAACTCAAAATCATGATTTACCTTAGCAAAACCAACGACGGCATGCAACATCCTCATATTGTGAACCTCATCGGAGCCTGTACAGAAAACTTATACAGATGTAATTATTTTATCTTCCTATTACACGTAATTGTAATAACGTTCGGTCAATTTATTTTTGTTTCATTTTAAATAATTTGTGTTTCGTAGTGGAACCCTATATTGTTTTGGAATTGTGTACTCAAGGATCATTGCAAAACTATTTGAGAAAAAGTAGAAAATCATTTTACAACTCCATTGGCGAGGATCAACCTACGGGGCTGTCACGGTAAGTGTAGCATTAAATCCTGTTTATATAAATTAAGTTGAGCACTTTTTGGAAATATTGCAATCATCTGGATTTCAAAAGCGTAATTTGTAAAAATATAAATATTATAAAATTATAAATTATATAATTGGAAAAACAATAAACCATTCAAAGGTGTAATAAAGTAGCGCAAGAATGTAATACAGATATTATTAACGAAGTCACCAAAAGGTTGTCAAATAAGTTAACAGCAGAATAAATATTCTTACTATATAATATATTTTAAACATCCATTCTTAAAATATTTAAGCGTTAGCGGTCGTCTTCAAATTTGGCATTTTTCACTTCCAAACATAAATAGAATTAACAGTATTTAAAATGGACTAATATAATGCACAAATACTAAATCAAATAATATTGTAAAATTAAAATTGTCAACAATTTTAATTTTATTTTAGAAGTAGCACACGCCAATACTACAACGTCAAGGAAAGCCAATGCCAATTTAGTACTGTAGATTTGTTGAAATGGTCTTGTGAAATTGCGGATGGTATGGATTTTCTGGCGAGCCAAAAGGTAAAAGCCTATAAAGTTGTAACATATAGGCATACCGATATGAGTGCAATTCAATAAATGGCTAAAACTGTAAAAAAATTAATTTGAAGGTAATTCATGGCGACCTTGCTGCAAGAAATGTTCTTCTCGACGAAAAGTTGACAGTAAAGATCACAGACTTTGGTTTGTCAAAACAACTTTACCAATACACTCAATATGTCAAAAATAAACAGGTAGCTGGTTTTCCATCACGATACATTTTTAAAGCAACCATGAAACTGTAAAGGCGCAAAATCGGATTCCAGTTTGTTCTAGTAGTAAATTAGATAATTTAATAATTTATATTCGTAGCTAAATTTTATTTATTTTTGTCAGATACCACTACCTTGGCGTTGGTTGGCAATCGAAGCACTTCAGGATACGAATTTTTCCACGAGTTCTGATGTTTGGGCCTACGGAGTGACATTGTATGAAATATTTACCTTGGGAGAAACACCTTATCCAGGAATTATGTACAGTCCTCAATTTCTAACTAGTCTTAAAGATGGTTATAGAATGTCTATTCCAAAATATGCCCCGAATATAATGTAAGAACTATATAATCTATAAGAGTAACTATTTTTGTTATCAATGAATCAACGAATGTGATAAATATCTAAGCAACAATTTGTGTATTTAATGTAGATACGATCTCATAATGGAGTGTTGGCGTGAAGCACCGGATGAAAGACCATCATTTAGCGAATTACGGGACGAACTGCTTTATATACTTGACGAGTTCTCTTCGTCTAAATTGTAATACGATAATGAATAAAATAATTCTGTTTATCAAATACTTTTGTTTTGCAGTTCAATATTTTAGTTCCTTGTAACTAGAATATCTTATCTCTTAACTTCAGACTTTCGTGAGCATAATAAAAAATATACTTTTGTCCTCCATCCTTGAGTAATTTTTTATTGAGCAAACAACATTTGATTTATAAAGAGGAGAATGACAAATACATGATATGGGGTAAGTTAAACATATCCAGTATGTATTAAAAAATGAATATCCTACTAATTAAATCTTGTCAATTGTTATTTGATACTACATAAATAGTATTGACTAGCACGTAAGTTGTGAATTTTTTTCATACCTTTTTCATGTTTTCATCAAATCAAAATTATTGCTTTTGTTAAGACATATAGTTAAACGATATATTATGAGGTAAAATTACAAAAAGAAGACATTGTGAAGAATAATCTTTGTTTTTAACGGCGTATCTAGAATTTTGTGATGTGGGGTTCGGGTCGCCTGTAAGTCCCAAAGGCAAAAAAGTGCATTTTATCAAACAACTCGTTTTCTTACGGAATTTGGGAGGAGATTGCTCCAAGGGCGTACCCAGGATTTCTATTTGGTGGGAGCACACAATAAATTTAGTGCAAAAGAGTCTCATATTCGCGAAAAATTATAGCAAATTTAGGTTAAAAGCCAATACACCGAAAATTTTGGCGATTTTTTGCTATATTTTAAACATTTTTTGCCTTTTTCCCGGAATTTGGGGGGGGGGGGGAAGAGCGGCACGTGACCCCCCCCTTCTCCGTACGTCCTTGGATGGCTCAAAGCGGTTGAGTGCATACGTAGATACGTCGTTGATTGGCACCTAAGAGCAACCACTGGGTGTGTATCTATTAACGCTTACTCCAATAGCTATACCTTAAACAAATAAACCATTCAAACATGTTGTAAAAAAGTAGCGCAAGAAATACGTCAGAGGTGGTGAAGGAGTTGACCACATTTGCAAGCTTGACCTTTGCGTGGACCCAGAGATCACGTATGAAAAGTTTGAACGAGTTCTGTTAATCACTTTTTGATTGATCGTGGTAATAGACCGTTGTTACTCTTAAAGGTCAAAGATCGTGATGGAATTAACCGGTTGACCTCATTTATTCACTGCACTTTTGCTGTGACCTAGAGATCGCGTATGAGAAGTTTGAACGAATTCTGTTAATCCATTCGTGAGTTATTGGTGTCACAAACAGCGGTTATTCTGCAAGGTCAAAGGTCATGAAAGAGTTGACCAATTAACTCCATTTTGCAATGGGACCTCCCTTGTGACTCATAGATCACATATGAGAAGTTTGAACGAATTGTGTTCATCCGTTCTTGAGTTATAGAGGTCACAGACAGACGGACAGACGGACGGACGGACGGACGTAGACACCATTTTTAAAAAGTAGCTTGCGCTACTTAATAAACCCGAAAATTACATTTTTTGACTCTTATTTCCAAAATCAACATTTTGAAGCTAGTCGAAAAACATTGTTGTCATTTCCAACAATGTGCAGTACGACTTTTAATGATTGGTTACAACAAAGGCGGTTAGACAGATTTTCTACCAATTTACAACTTGGTTTTTAAAGGGATAAAAATTGCCTCACGTAAAGAACTGCCCTTTATTAAGTAGCGCAAGCTACTTTATAAGAATGGTGGCTACGTCTGTCCGTCCGTCTGTGACCGCTATAACTCACGAACGGATAAACACAAATCGTTCAAACTTCTCACACGTAACCTTTGGGTGACAACAAAGGTCAAGTTCGAAAATGGAGTCAGTACACTTTAAATTAAGTTCGTTGGTAAGTGCAAATATATACTCACAACACTGATGTAGAAATAAAAAAAACGGAATTAAGCGAATATACTTGTTTCTCACGCCCTATAAGAGTTTGTCGCGTTTCTTGGATTTGTTTCCTGTTTTTTTGTACTTTCAATAATCTATTTGTTTATATAACTCATATGCTTATATAACGTGTTTTTATCCACGTGTACTAACGTTGCATTTGAATGGTTTTATATAGGATGTTATGTCATGCATTTTATCAGTATCAGTCACTTTCGAACTTTCCATGACAACTAGCTACAGACATATTCAGTCGCAACAAATTTCTTCTTTATGACAACGAAAACTACTTTCCTTACATTAAAATAAATCATGAGTCATATTATTTATGGACTTTATTTCCTTTTTAGAAAGGGAGATCTGAGTTTAGTAAAACAATTACATGCAGACAAATTTTGTTGTGTATTTTTAAACTCGAAAGAAGTACAGATGAAAGTTACGAAGTAATTAATAATAAACACACATTTGATTGGATAAAAGAACACCAATGAGACATCTTTCACTATACAGATTTGCCATACTAGTCTATTAATTCATTTTTCAACTAGTTTATGACATTTTTTTCAACTATTTTATAACTATTTTTTCACAAAGGTCGTCCACCTAAACAGACCCTTCGACGGTTCTTGATTCTGGATACATCGTAACAATTTGAAGACATGGAATATTTTAAATGGAGTTTCTAGTTGTCAGATTCCAGTTATTCGTCATTTTTGTTTACCAGCTTATTGGTAGATTAGGCAGCAGTGACCTTGATTAAATAGCACCCACGTAAAAACCAGTAATCACAAATCATGTTTGTAATATTTGAAAATCTACAGTTATATGCACTAATACAGTTCAGTTTCAAACTATGATCAAAGCTATATGGTTAACAGAAGGATGAATAAATAAAATGAAATAATGTTTTACATATGATGATAATAGGTATGACTAAAATGTATAGAGTCACATTATTGTGTAATGGATTTTGTTTTTGTACATAGCCTTGGGTTGCTCTCATTTCTATATTTCATTTTGCATGTCACGATAATGTGTGCCTTACTATTTGTAGCCATTTTCCCAATAATTCGGTATGTTTCGTTCAGCGTTCAGCAAATAGCAACATGTCGATGACTTTAACCTTAACAATATTTGTTCAAGTCTTTTTAACCATTCCAATAGCACACAACAAAATTGAGACTTAACATTAATCCAACAAAAAGGGAAATGAATTAAAAGACACAAATTATTTTGGCATAGGAAATTTATTTTAATTCGAATTATTAGTTATGCGCTGCATATGTGGTAAGCAATTATATTACATAATATCTTGCACTGTATACGGAAACATTAATTATTAATATCGTCCAACCCGGGTTAAATATACACAATGATATACAACAACAAGCCTAATACGCGCTGGCGCTACTTATTAATATGCGTACATAAGATGTGAGGACAAACAAAAGAAAAATTAACTGCTAATTAAAGTCATATCTATGGAATAAGAAATAAGTGCATTCAGAAATTGCATTGTTGTGATTCTTTGCAAATAAAAGAACGGCCCAATGCAAATTCGAAGGGCACGGCAGCTTTTTAGCCAATGCTTCATTTCACCGAATTTGTAGTGTGTGCTCCATTCAGCTACAAAGAGTTCTGATAAAGTGACTAGTTCAGAAGCAGGTGGAAGAAACAAAAAATCCGCAAACAAAACTAAAATTGCTAACAGACAAATACCACAATAAATATAAAATGGCATTTCTGCAGTCATTTTTGCTATGATCACGTTTAGACAAACTCCGATTGAGAAAGCTACTGACAAAAATGCAGGCGCAACTAAGACATTGTAATCGTTCACAGCTTTATTTAACGCTTGAAGCATTAAAATGCTGATTCTGAGTGAAGTTTGCATATTTTTAAGAAATATTAGCTGATGATTTTTTGCGAGGGACAGGAAATGACGTGGAATGTGAACTGATAGATAATTAAGCCAGTCTTTAGTGACTTGTATATAACACACACCTATAAATGCGCTAAGGTCCTACCGCTAATTCAATGGACATAATGGAAATCGATTCAACAATCATGACAGGTAAAAAAACTAAAATATTAAAACGATGTGATTCTAAATTACAATCCTTCAAAAATCTAACCATAGGGCTGTGTTCGTCGAATGAATAAAATAGAATTCCAATCACTAGAAACGCTGGACACAATAAAAATACCACAATACTAAAAATTCCAAGCAAATCTTTTTTCCCACGTCGAACCATGTTTTTGCTCTCAGGATACATTTCTGATAATTTATTAACAATTATTTTAATTTATTCGAAATTATCAATATGGTTTTAGCACGACTTAATATTATTATTATTATAATTACCTGTTAAATGTTTATCGACCTGGAAAATACTGTTTAAAATGAAAATCACTTTTTCTGTCCATATAACCAGACTCAAGTTAAGGGACGATGCTATGAAGAATCCAATGATTGAAAAAATGGTAGTTAGAACTTCTAAAAGAGTAAAATCTTCGGTTGGATGGTTTAGTTCATATACCAATCGTCCCATGTAGTACCCCCCTTTAAGAATGTTAACCGCAATTCCCAATAAAAATAACCTGCGATTTATTTTTCGTTTGGCTACTAGACATTCGGACTTGGAACCCTTCATTTTTAAATCTATAGGGAAAAGTGGAATACGTTGTCCACACCAAGCAAAAACATGTAATATGAATAAAGTTAGAGTTGTCAACATTGTGATTTCTCAAAACTGTACTGTGTATACTGTACTGTATCCCAAAACTTCAGAACAATGAATCAATGGAAAGATTAATAATTTTTACACGAGATTTTATTTCTTTTTAGGTACGTTAATGCAGTAATATGGGTAGAATTGGGGAAGTGAAGCATTTACGTTTCTGCTGTGATGTTTATATGTATGACAAAATTTCTAGAGCTAGTCATGCATTAAGTTGAGGGTTTGATGTAGTGTAATCGAATTGTATCCAAAAACTAACTCTGCATGGGTATACATAGTTGAAAATTTCTGTTCGTTCTATAAATAGTGTCCCGAATAATGGTACAAAAAAACTTTTCAATAATACTGCAATAACTTAAACGATTTATGATGTTCTACTTCCTCTGCCTGAAATGATGTAGAGATGGTCAACAATTTTTGGTATAGAACTGCTGGCATTTACTACTATGACCGATTTAATACTACACTAAATGTGGATGCAACTACTACACAAATAACTTATACTGGTCTTAGGTTTATCACTGTATAAACTGTGAGAGCTATTATTGAAACGAATAAACCGGTTTAAAACCGCAGCAAAGAAACGAAACGACTGTGACACTGGTATGTGAAGTATGACACAATGACATTAACTTTGAAACCGTGTCAGCAGCAATATGATTATTATGAAAAGTGCTCATGCATTTACAAATGTTATGTCATTGGCGATATTCCAATACAAATTTAGCGGTTTTAACTTTCAAACCTACATATAATTGACACAGCAGCACAGGTCTGGAGAAAATGTTCGAGCGCCATACTATGGCACTCTTTAGGGTGCCGAAACCGGGAATTAAATTCTAGGGTAAAAAAATGTAAGAAAAATTGATCGGTTAATGCGCGAATATGTGAAAAACGCACAGTGGTGTGCAACTGGTGCCCTTCCGGGCGCCATTGGCGCTAGGTAAGCGACGAGGAATATAATTCCCGCATTTTTTCCAGGCTCAGCATTTAAAATTAAATGGCTGTTCTGGCTGTACTGACACAGTAGTTAGTCTAAAAGGTGAGGAAGAGGTTGGCCGATTGACCCAATCTGCAAACTTAGTCTTCAAATGGACCACTATAACACGTGTGCTTCAGTTTGAAGTCATTATCTCAAACCGTTCTTCAGTTATCGTGCAAACAAACAGACATACAGATGTCCTGACTAATGCTGGCTCTCGAGCCCTCATTAAGCTTTTAACGAGCCGAGCCGTTAACGAACCGAGCCGTTAACGAGCGAGCTGTTCACGAGCCGAGCCGTTAACGAGCCGAGCCGTTCACGAGCCGAGCCGTTAACGAGCCGAGCCGTTAAAGAGCTAAGCTGGGTGCACAAACACTGCCTAAGTGAATAAAGTGTCGGCTGGTGCGAAATTTGCTTAGGTGCTCAGCTTAGCTCTTTAACGGCTCGGCTCGGCTTGTTAACGGCTCGGCTCGTTAACGGCTCGCTCTATAAGGGCTCTGCTCGTGAAAAACTTAACGAGGGCTCGGGAGCCAGCATTAGTAGGTATTTGCCAATAGCCATGGAGTTTGCTGAGTGTGAAGATTTTGTTTTCATAGAGAGGACAGAAATAACTTAAGAGCTAATAACTTTTAATTTATTTGAAGGATGATGAAGGCGACGAATTTCACTGAAGACATTGATGAGATAAGAATAGCTGCGGCAAATGGAAGTCTTATTTATTTACATTCTTCCAAATCCTCCTAACACATCAGCGCTACTAATATTTCTTTTAATAAACATTCTCATCCGGAGGTCCAATCCAGACTCAATCTTCGATAAGTGATAAAGTACATGAAATGAACCAATTTGCTTACGTACACAAGTATGATGTACAGATTATCCTGCAGAAGGGCTTCATTACTGCCTGTATTTACAACATCCTATATAATTCCTATATATTTTATTATACTCTTTCCCATTCAATACTGAATGAAGAACAAAGTGAAAGGAAAAGTATTTGAGAGTTAGAAATAGAATCTGAGGGCGGTAGGCGGTAGGTGAGCAGCTTAAAATAATATTGAGCAAGTGAGGAGTTCTTGGATGTAGACTATGTAGATCTTCACAGTGAGATTTCTGAATGTGTGTTATTTGTTTAGCAATGTGTAAAAGTTAGGTCGTCCTTCGCGCTAACACTTCATGTTCATACCGGTATTTGACCAGATCTTATCATTTGTTGTAAATCTCTCCAAGCCTGTCTCACAAAACATTTTTTCATAATGAATTTCATGATTATGAAATATTTGTATATAATACTTCTGTTTAACAGAAAAATAGATTTAATGAACCTGAGGATAATAGCGCTGCCAATGTTGCAGAATTTTTCTCAACTTTTGTTTCTGTTGAGGAGTACAAGCTTGGCACTGACGAGGACCCATGGTTGGTACCAGTCGCTTCACTTCGTTCCCAATAGTGTCACACACGGCAGGGTTGTACAAAAGACAGTTAATGTGACTCTCCACCATTCTCTGATTCTTTAAATATTGATCTACATTCACGCTACAAAAACATTCCAAAATATTTCATTTACAACCAAAACTCATCCTCAAATTTTATTCTACTATTTCTAATGATATTTCTAATGATATTTCTAATGATATTTCTAATGATATTTCTAATGATATTTCTAATGATCTTTCTAATGATATTCTTAATGATATTTAAAAGGGAGGTATATTATGCACTAAGGAGTTTATCACTATACATTGTGGTGTTTGCTAACAGAATAATTATGTAATATGAATTAAATGTTACCGATCGAGTACAGCGGTGGACACTGCTGTAGAAATGGATGTTAAAGAACCGTGGCCGGGAACAAAGCATAAGGCCATAAAGAACACAAATACAAAACACCCGTTACGCAATTCACTGCAACGACTCATGCTAATCACGATCACTCCTCCTGGGAAATATTTCTTTCGCTTAATTCTTGTTTTTACAAAATGTATCCAAGATTACTATTTGCTAAGCAAAGTCAGCGTTTCCGTTTGTTTTTGCAGAGAGCGAGAGTGAGACAGAAGATGAGTCTTTGCAGGGAACGTGGGCAGACTGAAAGAGAAACTGAAAATATTTGTAACAACCCTGGGCACTGCAGCAAAGGAGCAAGGGTTATCGCTCCATCAAACTACCTCACCTACATTTTAAAAGTAAAACTGTACTTCCATTCAAGCAGCTTTAATATTTGGGCCTTTGCCTTTACAAATCAAGTCAAGTGTCAAATCAAGTCCTCCATTCCAGTGTAAAAGCTAAGCAAGACAAACATGATATTATGCATGGATATGAACGAATTAAGTTCTTGTGAGTGTTCTGGTGCCGATTAGAGAGTTGCCTGGACATGGGTGCATCGGTGCATGTATGGGTACTGCTAGTACTGCACTGTGACTGAGAGACGGGATTTCCTTTGCCTCCTCTGCGATCTTCGCCCGGTACACTTGCAATAGTAATCCGTATTTGGGTGAAAGAAAGTGATATTTTGTAAAAATGCCTTTTATTTACTTAGAGCTACACAATAATAAAACACGGAAAGATACGAGATACTATATTAGAAGGTAGGTTCTAGGTACCTACTGATATTATTTGTTATGATTTAAAAAAGATGTTTTAAGCTCGTTATGAAACAGTTCTTTCCGGCACAAGAGTACTTTCGATGACCATGGACTTAATTATGTCAAAAAGTACCTAATGGCAATAGCAGTTCAAAGTCGTACATAGCATATCATAGGCATGTTGTTGTATACAGATATTTATACGCAGTTGAGTCAGTTGATAATTTAAGAATAATAATTTATTAGTAATAAATTATTATCCTTACCTCTGCGGCCAGTTCAGTAGTCTCAGTAGTACTTGGTAGCGGCAGACTGAGAATTATGGAATGCATATTTTTTGTTTTGTCACAAATAAAATAAAACTTACTTTTACTACTTATTGAAGAATTATTAATTATTAAGTAACAAAGTTACTTGTATGGGAATGTATTTCGTGTCTGTCTGTCCATCTACCCGTCTGTTCCCACGATAACTCAAGAAGGTTTGAGATTTGAGATAATGACTTCAAAGGTACACATACTATTGAAGTCCTGTGTGAGGCTAAGTTCGAATATGGGGTCAATCGGTCAGCTCCTTCATGGCCTTGGCACCATCACCATCTATGTATAATTAGTACTATATAGGATCTACAAAATTCATGATGAAATGGAATCGTTTGATGCAGTTTGACTACGAGTTTAGTACTACTGGTACTACTATAGTTGATAGGATTGCCCAGTGTTCTTGCTCTAGCAAAAACGATGACACAGACACACTACTATATAACAATTGAATAGCAACAGCGCTAAATCATTGTGAAAATAAATATTTGTATTTTGAAATAGTGCCTTGTTCATCTTATTATGAGACTACAAATTCGATTATTATGGTGAAATTAGGGCACAATACGACAAAAATTATTTTGAACAAATTAGGGTACAATGCGACAAAGATTATTTTCAAATTGTAGTACAGTGCGACTACTTCAATTATTTTGGGCACATTGGGATACCATGGGACAAATTCGATTATTTTGGGCAAATTGTAATACAATGCAACTACTTTGGGACAAATTTCTAATTTGGGGCCCATAAAATTCTTGTGTATATATTTAATGTAAGATTGATCAAATGGGTACGACATGGCTTGATTTAGGAGTAGAGTAACTACAAACAGTAGTCTCTCGGTGTAGTAACTGAAAAACAGTTTACTGATGTTGTTAAGTGTCTAT
>JABASD010002132.1:0-29895 GCA_019776165.1 Pogonognathellus flavescens
GTACATATTTCAATCTCCCAAAAGAATAACAATCGCACTATTCACCAATTTGTGAAAAAACACGACTTTTGGTGAATTTGTGAAATTTGATGGCATAATCAAAGAAGCTCCGGACACAATTCCAAGTCACGTGGGGCATCGACTCCTAGCTACTAAAGAAGTAATTAAATGTTGAAATTATTAATTAAGTGTATTGCCTACTTGTAGTAGTTTGGATGATTAGCCATTTATAAGAAGACAGATTTGAAAGAAACCTAAGTAATCATCCAATTTGATGATTATGATATTATAATATTAAAATATGGTCACATTAGGAGTCTCAGAAACTCGTGTTCACACAAGAATTATTTTGACATTAGAAACCTAAAGGAGATATAAACTGCGAATGCAAAGTTTTGTTACGCCGAAAATAAGAGGGAGTTTTATATTTATTCCAACCAAAAAATCTTCAAAAAACACATGTTAGATTAATTCAACAAAAAATAGAATAATTATTACAAAAGTTTGACAAAAATGATTAGCACGCAGATAAATGCATTTCGCAACTTTGCAAGAAATTATTGCACCGGTGCTCAATTGACTTTAAAAGTTCGGGATCGTATAAATGAAAAGAAGAGACTGGCTCTTTTAGGAGGTGGACAAAAGAGAATAGATGTACAACATAAAAAGGTATTAAAAATGTTCAATTATGAATCTTATTTAAAATTAAAGTCATAGTGGTCAGTGATAGTGCATAAGTGCATAATGATAAAGATAACGATTTCTATGTTCATTTTTCATAATCAAGGGAAAGCTAACTGCCCGAGAAAGAGCACTGGTTCTTTGCGATCCACATTCATTTGTGGAATATGATATGGTAAGAAAATGAAAAAAGTATCCATTTCTATAATATAAATTATATTTTGACAATCGACACTAACTAACTTATGTTTGGTATAACCATATCTTGTAGTTTATGGAGCACACATCGACAGACTTCGGGATGGAAAAAGAAAAGGTAAATAATAAGTTGTAAGTTAACAGATTATCCGTATTCTAATTAGCAAAACTGGCAAAGAATACAATTGTTTGCAAGATATATATATTTGAGTTGTGGTAAAACTACAACAATTAAGTACCACACTTATACAGTGTATAGTATGTATTGTATATATTATTAAATTAAATTTTACAGTGTATAGTATGTATTGTATATATTATTAAATTAAATTTTACAGTTATGTGTCTGATATATAATAATATTTGAATAAAATTGTTAGTACCCAGGAGATTCGGTTGTAACTGGTCAAGGTTACATCAATGGAAAACTGGCTTATATATTCAGTCAAGACTTTACAGTATTTGGTGGAAGTTTGTCAAGCGTTCATGCGAAGAAGATTTGCAAGGTATGTAAATCCGGTCTCATTCGAAATTGAATTTCAGAAAAAGTTTGTCAACGTAAGGTTATTTATTTATTGCGTACTGGGTTTTACAGATAATGGATCAAGCAATGCTAGTTGGAGCTCCAGTTATTGGTTTAAACGATTCTGGCGGAGCTAGAATACAGGAAGGTGTCGAATCTTTGGCTGGGTATGCAGATATATTTCAAAGAAATGTTTTAGCGTCTGGAGTCGTACCACAAGTAAGGATTTTAATACCTGCCTACTTGTAATTTTGATAAACAAGTGACAAGACAAGTTGCAAACAATCATATTTTAATTTTAATTCAAAATTGGATGGATGGTTTCATTCTAGATTTCTTTAATCATGGGCCCTTGTGCTGGTGGAGCGGTTTACTCTCCAGCTTTGACAGATTTTACGTTTATGGTAAAAGATACATCGTATCTATTCATTACGGGTCCCGATGTTGTCAAATCTGTTACGAATGAAGATGTGACTCAGGAAGAGCTTGGTGGAGCAAAAACGCACACAACTCTTTCAGGAGTTGCTCATCGAGCGTTTGAAAATGACATTGACGCTTTATTGAATCTTCGAGACTTAATGTCTTACTTACCCAGTTCAAACAAAGAATCTTCTCCAATAATTGAAAGCATCGATCCGCCAGACAGAGATGTGCCAGTTTTGGATGGAGTAGTGCCGTTAGAATCAACCGCAGCGTATGACATGACAGATGTAATACTTGGAATCGTTGACAGTCGTGAATTTTTCGAAATTATGCCCAAGTATGCTAGAAATATTATCGTTGGATTTGGAAGACTCAATGGGCAAACTGTTGGAATTGTAGGAAATCAACCGAAAGTTGCAGCAGGTAACGAAATAATTGTGTAACAAAATTTTCCAATCGAAGGAAGAAAATAGCTTTTGAAACAATGTATTTTATTCTTATTTTACAGGTTGTTTAGATATAAATTCTTCCGTGAAAGGTGCTCGATTTGTAAGGTTTTGTGACGCGTTTAATATTCCTTTAATTACTTTTGTGGACGTTCCTGGATTCTTACCGGGTACATCTCAAGAGTACGGTGGAATAATTAGACATGGTGCCAAATTGTTGTACGCTTTTGCCGAAGCAACTGTTCCAAAAATTACTGTCATCACACGCAAAGTAATTCCATCATGATTAGTGTTGAGTTACAACATATTGTTCGCAAAAAGTGTTGTTAAGACTTAAGCAGCTAATAATTATAATAATATTGTTTGTTCGAATAGGCCTACGGTGGAGCGTATGATGTCATGTCTTCCAAGCATTTGCGTGGAGATGTAAACTATGCTTGGCCTACAGCTGAAGTAGCGGTAATGGGAGCAAAGGGAGCTGTATCAATTCTTTACCGAGGAGTTGACGATGTAAAGAAGTATGAAGATGATTATGTAGACAAGTTTGGAAATCCGTTCCCAGCTGCTGTTCGAGGATTCGTGGATGATATAATTGAGCCTAGAACTACACGTCGACGACTGTGCCGAGATTTAGCAGCTCTCTCCACTAAAAAATTAAAGAATCCATGGAAAAAACATGGAAATATTCCTCTTTAAAAACGAAAAGGACTAATTCTATTCTTATAATTTCTGTTTTAATATGTGGTGCTAAAATATTAGTTTTGAAACTTAATTTTAAAAGATTAATCATTATATTTTATTCTATTCAAATTAGAAATAGAACTAACAGAGAAGTATATTTTTATCCAATACAGTGTCTTCCCGAAAGTGAAAAATTAATAAAGAAACAAGTGTTTATCTTTCATTAGTCGATTTATTGTTTCAGTTTTACATTTAATACTGGTTTTTAGCATAATATATACTATCATAATTGTGAACATCAATAGCAAGTTACATCAGAGACTAAAAACAATATTTTTGTAATTCTAAAATAAAATTTCACATAAAATAGTTACTCTTTCTATAAATTACACAATTGCTTTAGCTGGCAATGAGTAGATTGTAGATGTAACATTAATGTACTATAATTAGGTAAAATTATGTTTACCCTTTACTTTAACTTAACTATAATATATACAATATACTTGCAGTTGCAGATTATTAGTGATAACTCTGATAACATAACAGTCAAAATACAAATAAATACATTATCACCGATGATAATGCTTTCATGGATTCAACTTTTCATAAAGAACATTTTCTCTGTGAAAGTTTACTGAACATCATCATTTAAGTTTTAAAGCGTGTAGGAAGAACTTTTATTTTCATCTACGTGTTACTTTACAATATTTTATGTCTTTGTTTGCAGCAAAATTCATTCATTCATACAATGTAATTAGTAATTAATTACAAATTAACATTCAGTTTGTTCATTAGCGCAATAATATTATAATTACAGAAGCTTTGCTGTAAATGTAAGTTCAACCTGTAGTGTAATGTAATGCACAACCTATGTAGCAATATTTTTATGAAATGTAATCATATTAACGATACTTATAGTTCGTAATGCCAACAATGTAAATGCAACGCTACAAATTGCATGACTAATACTGGCATTTCACAATAAGTACACATATTTTTAACATATTTTATAGATTCTACACTAATCAGTAATCAACAAACAGATGTAATAAGAGTTTAGTTTATTAAAGCAGTTAGATGTCAACTGACAACATGTGAGTTGTATTCGAAATTTTGCATTGTGTTCTTTACGCACTTAAACAACTCTTTCACGTACGTAACAAGCACCATAAATATAAATGCTCTTATACTTACTTAGTACTTTACAAGATACATAATCACACAGTTTAAAAAACTTACACGTATTCATAACTACTTAAAAATAATTGTTGTGTTGATTCTACTACACGATACTACATAAGATTTATGTACGTGAAGTCTAGTGAAATGATATTCACGCGAATTCTTTTACCCATTTGTGATTCTGGTGCCCATATTTAGAAGTATGTTTGCATTCTATTATAATAATATTACATGCCATACGATTTGCTTGGTAAATATAGAATTACCAAGAGTAAATATTATTGGAAACTGACCAACAAATAAAGTGTACTAGTGTAAGAGTGTAACGAAGGACGTTTCCACCATAACGTTACAACTTTATTCCATAAGCGTCAGTTAAAAAAGTTTGATGACAAAGACGTAGCGGCAGCGGTACGTTTAGAAAATACCGTCATTCAGAAGTCAGCAAAAAGTTCCATGTCTGTATCGGAAATAGTTTTCATATTCCAAGACTCTTCGGAATATTCACAGTCGAAGCAATTTGTATCCCCATCGTGAGACACATTAGGTACAATCGGAGGCTGAAAATTATTCAAAATTATAGCTGTAGATTTTCGCAGTAGACAATATGAAAATAGCATATATAGTATACACAATTATTAGCATTTTATTATTAAGATGAATTTTTTAAAGGGATCATTTACCAGCAGTCTTCTATTGTATACGTCATCCCAATCATAGTCTTTAAACCATCGGTGACGCTTTACATCATCAGCTCCATTCTAGTACATAGAAACCAATAAAATATTATCATCGTTACTTACACTAACTTACATCTATACAGATGCAAGCCATTCATGAATGAATTTTTCAACAGCTCATAATAAAAATTGAATGAACTAATGCACCAAAAAGGCAGAACTCACTTTCATATTGCCCAGTCTCTTAGTTCTGTCAGGTATTAGCAATTTTTTCACTAGGTCTTTTGCTACTGGGTCGATATTTTTGGGCCATTCGACTTTACCAGCAAGAATCTTTTCGTATGTACTGAAGTTATTATCATCGAAGAATGGTGGGAATCCGCAATTCATTTCGTAAATCAATACACCTGTGTCATGTAAAAGAATTATACAATCCAGGAAATGTTTCTTATAGACCCTAAAATAACTACTTGTAAAAATAAGGCAGTTAAATGAGCTGTGTACCTAATGCCCACCAATCCACGGCCTTGTTGTGACCTTTATTTTGTATAAGTTCTGGAGCTGCATTTTTTCAAAATGGAACAAAAAATTAGTTAGATTTCATGCAATTAAGTAACTTCAATATTTAATGACTTGGCATTATCTTTCATGCTGTGCAAGTACCTAAATATTCAGGCGTGCCGCATAGTGTCCAAGTTCTGAAAGTTAAAGAAAATTAGATCATTACCATATTACGATGATAAGATCTGAATCCTATATGACAGCGTGCAGTACAAAAACCTTTTCCAGTACTGTAAATCAAGGCGTACCTATACATTCATTTCAGTTTTCATACATACAATCTATAACAACGCGAGTTATATAATCGCTTATCGCATGCACTGATAAAGATAACAAGGTAGTCTCATCCTGACATAATACTACAGTCAGGTTTTCAGCACAAAAAGTACTAGCTAGAATAAGATTAACTACGCTTCTAAACTTAATGAAATGAATATTGGATTTAGAAGTAGCAGTTTAAGTGATTTAACAAAAAATATCTTGCTGAAGATTAAGAGTAATACATAAAATCGTTTCGAAGAGATGTAAAATTAAAATACCACGTTCTTAAGGTACCTATTTTTGAGTAGGCGTTTCATAAAGATATATACAAAGTCGTTCTCTGATAATGGGATGATTTGAGATGTCTTCTTCAAGCTCTGTTTTATTTTCAACTTGTTTCTGCTAGGTATGTACTAACAATGAATGTTCTTAATTCGAATTCCATAAACAAATCATGCTTAACACATCAGATAATTGAGTAATAGAAAAAATGTGTCATGTCATACTAAGATGATAGTAAAACAAGAAAATGCAATATCGTGTCTCAAGTTGACTTGAGCATAAATTATTAGTACTTTATGCTTATTCGATGTAATAAATAAACTCAGAGCTTTGTGTTAGCAAAAGCAACTCATCTAATTTTATCAACTGTACGTGTTATACAGATATAGTAACTCACTTGGAATTTATCATTCATACAATGCTAACAATAGAAAAGAAGAGAATAAAATGGTGTTCACTTGCATACAGGTATACCTGTCGTTCAGCTTTTTTGCAAATCCAAAATCGGTAATCTTCAGGTGTCCTTCCCTATCCAGAAGTAAATTCTCTGGTTTCAAATCACGATAGATTATACTCTTTCCGTGCAGATACTCAAGTGCACTCACGATTTCTGAAGCGTAGAAAGAACCTAAATAAGAACATTCCCATAAAATTAATAGAAATATGCTAAATAAACGACCCATCATTAAAAGAGTCATATAGCATGCCTCTAAGATTCTTCTATTGTTCACTCATCTTATGATTGACTCATTGTTTAAAACTACTTCTGTAAAGAAATATGCAATGGAGATTGTGTACTTAAAGGAATTACGCATTGTAACAGCATTGCGTAGTTGGGAATAAATTAGATTAACTGTTAACTGATTAAATATCATATGTTTTAGAACTAGGAAGATTCTGTGTACAAATGTGTTTGTAATCATAAAAGTGACAATTGAGATGGACACCAGGGCTATAAATTTTTATTAAAAACAAATCTGTTTTAATTGTAGGAAATTGCAATATGTTAAGATTATTATTCATAAATGATAGACAAAGTGTGAAAGAGATAAATTGTCTTTTGACAGGCAACGGATAAGTTAACTACTATTTAGACTCAGAGTCTCATTGCTTTCATTAGTATACTAAGTAGTACAATTATAAGAAATTGCTTACTGGTGGATGATGAGAAATTGCCAGCACTCCGCAGGTAAGAAAACAACTCGCCTCCGCACACGTAGTCGAAGAGCATGTAAATGTTATATTCGTCCTTGTAGTGCCATTTCCTGCGATAATGAAATGAGAAAAGTTGCCCATAATTGTTATTGTTCATTTAATAACTTGTTTGCTCTGTCTCTCGCTCTGAGCTTTTTAAAGAACCGACTCATTCACAAACCAAATATTGGTATTTTCAACATAAATAAGTCATATTATTCTAATTTCCATACTACACATTCCAAAATGTACGGCATGAACAAGTTAAAACTTTTATGCTTCAGGAAAGGGTTATCATCAGTTCTTTCCCACACATGCAAGCAATAATTAATAATACAGTATGTAGAGTAGAGTCTATATATTTTATGTACATATTTCTTACTTTGCAGCGTAATAGAAATAGTTTCATATATCAGATGTACTTACATGTTCACAATAAATGGATGGCTAACTTGCTTCAAAATGTTCTTTTCGTTTTTAACATGTTCAACTTGTTTTAACCGAATGACATCTGACAGCGCGAGAATTTTCAGAGCACTGTATTCCCCTATTTCTCCGCTGAATTTATTGTTCACAGTTTTACAAAGGGCGACGCGTCCAAATGTGCCCACACCTGTAAGCAAAACAGGCATTCAGACATTATGAAATATTTCGTTTCCAATTTCAATTGACAATGACACACACGAGCACAATTAAGTACTCCATAGTGTACTTTTTACACACAATGAATAATCGTCTATTTTTAGGTCGACATAATAAATGTGAAAAATTAATTCATGCTACAGCAAAGGTCATTTTAAATAAATCAACACAGTACTGTATGTACCATACATACAGCATGGTATATAATATTACTATGAGCTTATGATTTTATTCAGGATGTATTCAATTCCTTATTAAAAAGTCCCACTTTTACCCTTTGCCTACACAAAGTGTCTTTTTTATTTACTTTGAATCATTATAAACAGATTTCGTGTTATGGCTTTATGATTGACTATTAGTGAGAGGGGGAGATTTGCAATTCTTTCAAAGCTGCCAAAGAGCTTGTGTTTGGGTTCTACTGACACTAATACTAATAACTCTGTGAACTGTATTAGAAACAGAAATACAGCATGCTCTTTTTTATATTTACTTTCTCCTGTGAAATGTGGAAATAAGTACGTGTTTTAACGATGTATATAGCTCGCATGTATAAAAATCTGTGTCGGATCGGATTTAAAAGTAGGAATCTACTTGAATAAATAAAGTCACTATTCATCATACTTCACACATATATACTTCTACACATTGCACATTATTAAGTAATATCTTGTAGAATAGAATATTATAGTAATTATAACGATCCTTTACGATACACTACAGCAGACACTTAGCTTAGAGGTGTATAAAAGTACATGGATAATAGGAATATCAGTTTGACAGGCAAAATCAAATATATTTTTTCAACTTTAGCCAGAAATTAGGGCAAATGATGTGAGCTTTGCATTTACAAGACCTTAGTACAAGAAATCCTTTATAGATCGGAGTCTTTGATGACGCTGGTAGAGTCCTTCCTGTCTAAAATACTCTACTTACTTCAACTTTAATGTGCAACTCATTTTTTCTTATTTCTAAATGATTATCCAATAGTTACATTTACATTACAGCTGTAGCTTTTCTTTACATTACCTACATATGTTCAACCATACAGCTGCATGTAAATACATATGCTTTAGCACTGTGAAATTCACATGCGTCATACAAACCATAACATTAAGAAATATACTACTCTCAAAACCAAAAATTGACTGTAGTAACTTATTTGTTGTTGGCTTACACTCAAATTGCAATCCATTTACTGAAACATGTCATGTCACCGTTCTTTTCAACATCTTATTGCTAACTATTCGTTAACTGTTGGTATCCTTATAGCTTCAGGTTCATTTGTAACTTTTGCATCATCCT
Organism: Pogonognathellus flavescens; assembly: GCA_019776165.1. Classification (NCBI taxonomy): domain Eukaryota; kingdom Metazoa; phylum Arthropoda; class Collembola; order Entomobryomorpha; family Tomoceridae; genus Pogonognathellus; species Pogonognathellus flavescens. The sequence continues at coordinate 9,057 of JABASD010002132.1, forward strand.
TTATTCCTAAGTACCTTGAGTATTTACCTGATTCATGTCTTCATTAAAAAAACTCTACGCTTATGTAATGATTTATTTAAGATTTTTGAAAATACAAATAACAGGCAAGGACTGGTTAAAGTCGCACAAAGGAGTATTCCGTTTTGCTAACGAAGACAACCCGTTGTTCATTGACCTGACCTATACTAATAGATAAGTCAAGAAGAAAACTGTCAAAAGACATACGTCACATCTCCCATCGCAGCAGGGGCTTAAAAAGATGAAAAACAACTCAACCCTCTGTAATACAATACAATTCCATGCTAAATTAAATAAGCATTCCCTGTTTGCACAAGAGCAAACTTCAAACCACATAAGAAACCGCAGTTTATAATGACAGTGTCTAAACGATCACTATTCCAGCTTTTACACTACTTTTCCTTATATACTTAGCAAATCAAAGTAAATCTTTTAGGCAAGGCTTTCTTTTTCTGTTTAAAGCACAAGCGTAAAATCAACTAACACGAAATTCACTGTCACAGAAAGAAAACAAAGTAGTTTTCCATACTGGCTTGACATTACTTACAATATGTGACAATGCGTGTATAATACCTATAGAAGTGGTATTTAAAGTGGAATACAGGTATCTTGTATTCAGACCACCTTTAATTTGCATCAATATTCGTCTCTCATAAAGCCAAAAAGGCATTCAGTAAAAAGTTCCACTACGATGCTTCGACTTGCAAATGAGATTAGATAAGTGTTATAAGATTTTAAAGATATGCGCACATAAGAAAATAAAAAATCGTTTGAAAGTACTAAAAATCTATTGTTACTTGCTAATGATGCGTAGGTCTACTGTATACAGGCACTGCGGCCAAACATCCACACGAATCGTTAGGTAGGTATTTTTATGCGTCATTATTAGTTTAAGATCGTTGTTGACTGTTTGTGTGTTTTAGGAGGCTAACGTGATGTGGTTGCGGTGTGGGTCCCCAATTATATTGTTCTCGTGCATTAATAAGTAATAAACACCTTTAGAAAAAATAAAATAATGCTTTATCTACCAGGTCCTGCCTGTAGATATATCCTTTATGTGACAAGGCACGACTACTAACTAACTAAGCACATTAAGAGACTATATTATAGGACTATAATTCGTACATTCAGGTATGTACCACGTACAAGTACAGCAAATGGACTGGTGTAGTCGCAGTAGACGTAAGAGGACCGTTTCCTCCTACACAAAATCAAGACGAGTCAAAGCTAAACTGTTTTCTTCCCTTGTGTGTCTCTATTACATAAAAAGAATATGCTAATAAAGCTCTCAAAGTGGTTCTTCTTCTCTACTTGTATAGCATTGTCATGATTTACATTTTAAGAATGAGTCGAACAGTCGAGTAGTCGAGTTTCACTGCATTAAATTATCTGCATGTATGTGATCCTCAGAGATAGTACTCTTATAATGAAATAGTACAACTGCAATAAAATATATAATTCATTCTTTACAGACTGTGAACCGTAAACAGAATAATAATAATATTAGTTTTCTTTTCTGGCTCCAAACCGTCTACCTTCTTCATTCTTTAATCCCAACATTAACCAATTTGTCATGCTGCCGCGAAGACTAATTTGGCAGCGCTAGATGTACTACACACAAATATTTACAGGGCTTTAGCGAAAAAACAAAGATACACAACAGAACAGATCGTCAGCATCATCGCTGATAATAAACTCAAGTATGTGCTGCATGTGTGTAGAACGATTATACCCAATTCATTTTAAAAGCAAAAATCCGAGATTGAATGCCGTAGTAATTCCGTAGTAAGAAATTCTGTGTGTGATTGCATGTGTATTGCTTTATCTCTCTGAATTATGAATGACAATGAGTTTACAACACCAATGTGTTTCCTATCTGCTCAGAATTAATTGACCACTTTGTTGTCACACATTTGCCTCTAATCTCTTCGACATGGTTTTCAAGGAAATGCTTAATGAACAAAAATCTCGGGATAAGATTTAAATGCATGGCTTATCAGGTATATTTACATTTACATGAAAACTATACTGAATGTGTGTTTAAAACTTAAAGTGTAATACACAGAAGTATAGGTACTATTTGTAGCTAGGAAGCATGTATGGAGTAGAAAGTACAACTGTACTGCTGAGGAAAACAGTATGTGTAGCGAGAAGCTTAAGAGGAACGTTAATTTGCAACATACGGTAATGATATTTAAAGTTGAGGAGACATCCATGAATGTAATTTTAGTTTAGTCTGTTTGAGTTTAGTACTAGACAGGAGACTGTTGTCTGTTAGTTTATGCTAAACTTATCAAATCTTGACCTATTTGCAAAATAACCTGAGTTTATTCTTGGCGGAGTGTGTATATTCATATGCATCACTTCTATGTATTTGTATCTATCAGGTCTATATATAAATGGGGGATATATAGTTTGTAAAAATATCACTATTTAAATCAGTAATGCAGAGTCTTCAGGATTAAGGGGAAGAAAAGACACGTTATAGTCTGCTACAGATATGAGACTAGGTATGTCAACTGTATCCGTATCTTTGCATCTGTGCGTAGATAATTTTTGCCGAAGGCAAGTTTGGAATAAGCTTTGCAATTAATTGCACAGTTAAATATAGAAGTTGTATGTGTACGTAAGAAACCGAGAAAGAAGCAGCAGCGGCCTTCACCTTAGATTTGCCTGTTACTATTATTGTACCGTCCTGTACACACAGTACATTACTTTTCGGAAATATACTTGAACAAAATATTAAATTACAGTACAATTCGACCTTGCTAGGTAATTTACAACGAATTTATCTTAGATTTTCCATGCTATATGCTTTTAAAAAGTTTCTATAAACTGATACAAGTTCTGGAAGTTCTACTTGATTTGCTGTTTACATCATCTTTCCATCATCATTACTCGCATTGACTTATCTGTATCTGTAGTTATGAATTACCGTACATGTTTGTTCTATAAATTGCAATGGAGCGTTCAATATGCATAGCATAAAATAATATTACGTGCATATGGCGTATACCTGGTTATTAGTTTTTCATGTTTAAGATTTAAGTTTGAGTTTTATAAAACCGTTCATAAATCTCTTTCTGATGACAAGCACGTGTATCGCTAAGCGAAACAAAATACATTTTTGCACTCAACGCACTTCCAAACATAACAACGTACTATTTCTTGGAATAATCAAATTTCATTTTGGTTTTTCCCCTGGCAAGTTGTAAACTGCCGTCGACAGAAGCAGGCAACCGTAAAGATCGCAAAGTTCACTCGGTTGTATTTTTTTCCAAGCGATTTTTTTATTCCTTTGTTCAAGAAATAACTAGTTAGGTTTGACAGGTTTGAGTCAAAAGCGTAACCTCCTGATGATGATGGCACGTTTTATTATTTGCAATTGGAAGAACTGTCAATTCAACCCAGATGTGTTCAGTTTTTCATTTAAAAATAGACATCTGTGTCTGTAGTACACACAGATCTCATTTTAAAGTGGGCTTTTCTCTTTTTCTTTTTTGGCGAAAGTAAAAATCATCTTTCTTGTTTAAGACTACATGTACTACAAATCTAATGCTGTGGTAATGTACATAGATACGTGTGTGGTTGGTCTGTGGTGCTATGCTGCAATGTCATGTTTGTCAGGTGTAACTTTTGCTCAGCTACTTACACAAGCGTTTTTATTTGCACAGACAGTTTGCATCCATAGAATTTGCTAGGTATTTATGATACTCTATAATCCTTAGACTGCGCTGCTGGTTTGGCTTAAAGCGGGGCAGGAGATGTCATGTCACGACACGGGGAATTAATATTATAATAAAATTATCGTAGGTGTGGTTCATGTGTAATGTTTTACAGAAGGCAGTTCAGTAGTAGGCGATTCTTTTAAGTAGTTTATATTTTATATGCCCATGACTTTTACAAGCGCTTAAGGAATATAATACTATACTTAACATACTTTTACAATTCTGTTGCAATTTTTTTAATTTAGATAATGAAATACTATCGTCATAACTTACATTACTGTAAAGCTATAAATAAAAACTGCGGCACGATCCAATACTATAATAATATCAGGTTGCTTAAGTTGCCTCTGCCTCTATAAAATTCACACACACAACTTAACTCCCTCCCTGTCTGTGACATGATGCTCCTTCTCTTTTTTAATTCCCTTATCATCTCATAAAGTGAAAAATGTAACCTGTATATACAATTTTTAATACGTCAGCAGCGTTTATGAACAACGTATTATGCATCTCTCTTTTTGCCACGGCTCGGCCTTCAAAGGATTAGTTTGTCCGCCTTTTCAGTTTGATAAGAAAACATCCCTGACCACTCCAATTTACAACTGACATTTTTTATATACCTAACTACTTTGCAAGAGTCATTGTATTTACGTAATGTGTAAAAAAGTAAACTGAATTAATTTTCGATGTTACATTTTTATGGGACTGAACTTTGTGTAAATAAATGTACATATATCACTAAACTGTCCGCTGCTGGTCGAAATAAAAACGTAAGTGAAGTACACACAGTTAATACTATGAATGGGCAGTGGGTGTGATCTGAATAGTAATTAAACATTTTTATTACATGTGTATTGCATTGTCCTACACGATGAATATTTACTTAAGGGTTTTACAATTTATAGTAATAAGACCATTTCTTGACTTTCTAGCAAACAAAAACTATCCATTAGCTTCAGGGCAAATCATATTTCATTCAAGTTTTCGTATGGTCATGCTAATGATCTTCGCGTCAGTAATAAATCTCATCTTGTGCATAATATGACACGCTGAACTTAATCTTATATCCTTATTGACATTGGTAGCATGATAAAGTGCTGGTAATTCAGATATTATACGCAGTAAGTCTTTATTGGTTTAAGAACCAAAGACAAATACGCAAAACACGAGAAAATTACTAATTCAATCAAACAATATTATATTCATGCACCTTTGTGTAGGTATTTCGTATCGTTATGCCAGTTAAAGTACATGAGAATGAGACTGCTTGGATAATCATTGAATTGTGTACATTCGTGTATCTCTATACGTTTACACACTTGCACGTTTTTCACATATCAATGATATGCAGTTTTTAAACTTTTGCAAATTGAATAGAAAAAAATGGTGGTTAGGAAAGTGAATATGATGTAAATGATAGCTCGTGCAGGTGTTGAATACAAAACACGAAATTATCCAGCTTGTTTTTCCACAGATAAATTTTTCCAGTTGGTTATGCTAATGAAGTAGTAAATAAACACGAAATTAAACTTATTATGCAGCTGACCTAAGGATACAGAGTGTGATGTATACCCCAACGACCTGTCTAACATGCTGACAACTACTAATTGGCTTCTTTCATTTAATAAATTCACATGTGTGAACATTGTTACATTACAATCTTTACTACGGAATAACTTGAGTGTTCCATAAAAAGAAGCTTATTATTGGGAGTTTGATACACGAATTTGCGATCAAGGGTAAAGGCAAAGGACCATGCACCTAACTCTTTTGCTTATTAGCGAAGCGACTAAGTAAGGATTCTTATCTTTTAGAAATAGCTTTGAGATATTATTGTTGCTGTGTGGTAGTTGGAGAAAAGCTTTGAAAGGACACACAGTAAATTCAGATTCTGAATTTCAGATTACATTCTGATTAGATTTTTGCATTACACGAAACAAGATAAAAAATTGCATGACCATATAAACAAGACAGATAAGCAAAAACATCATTAACTAAGAAGCATTTGTTACTTTCATTCATTTCACTTACTTAACTGCACACACATTCAGATCTACATCTCCAAAGATAGTTTTTACACGATTTAACTTTAAAAACCTCCAAGTTGTCTTCTAAATATTCATGCTAAATTCTGCACCTGTTTTCTTACTACTCACTACGCAGAGTTGAACCTTATTCCCGGTTTATAATACTAAACCATTTATAACGGTCCAAGTGAGCAGTAGTGGCACTGTGTTGTGAAATATGACACGGCAACATTAACTTTGACATCAACATGCCCACTGCGACACAAAGTGCTAGTGTACTTATAACTACTCCGACACATTTCCGTTTCAAACACAATTAACAAGCAGAAGAATTTGTGAAACACCATAATATGACAATAGAAACTACAGATAGGACTATGTACATATGGCATCAGCGATGTACATCTAACTACATAAGAATGATTTTAACACATCCAGAGCTTACAATGCATATATTGCTAATAAAGCACAGACGAACAAAAAATCAGTGATTTGTGCATCCCAAGAAACAATGCATTATAGTAAAAGATGATCTGTTTAGATATATGTATAGTTTAATTGATGAGGACAAGGCAAGACACAACAAAACAAAATAAAGCAAGACAGTAGTGTCATGTGTAGTTCAGTTTATCAGAAATACGAAGAAAACATGTCATACCACTAACATAGTTTATAAAAAACTTATTGTGTATATAATGCTAAACTAATAAAGAATCAGATTCCTTTAGAAGCCTTTGCCTTGAGATGATTTGAAGAGATTGTGCTAATCAAATGTCAACGAACAAAACAGCAATCTCATCTATGCTACAACAAACGTCAACGAGAAGAACACAAACTATTGATGAGCAGAAAACAAAGAAAAGTAACTCTTGATTTACTTCAGAGGAGTATAAGAGAGGAGTTGAGAAGGTACGACGCGTGATGGTATTGAAAATTGCTGATGCCAACTACGATCACGCAATTTGTCAAGAGAAGCGCTTTTTTGGAAGGATGATTGAGTCGCTTGTCTTGTCACAAGAGATTCATTTTACTCGTCCAGAAGAACAAAACATAATGGCAAGAGCAGCAGATTCTAATGGTATCATTCAGTTCAGAGTAGCTCACGTCTCGTTTCCCTCATGTCATGTTTGGTCTCATTGCAGATGACTATCAGGGAATCACATTTTTTATGTCTGTCGATAAATGTCTTAAGACATTTGCAAATCCACAAATAAAAAAGCTACGTGCTTCTGTACGCTTTGGTGGCATTTGCATAATAATGTGACCCAATGATCATACACCCAATAAAAACTAATCGATTCAAAAATTCTCTGAACTCAAACCATCATTAAAGTAATCCGAGATTTATCCTATGATACATTAATCTTACCGAAAACATACAACTGCTATATATGATTGTATTTATTATAGTTACAGATATATTATACATGTGTCTATCCTTGAATCATCTACATATTATTTGTATTGGGATCCTTATTTATTACTCTGGCACAAGCTGACAGTAAGGATGTAGACAAAAAGGAGTTTTTCTCATCTGACGTCAACGCACCATGCACGCACGGCATGGACACCAACTCTGTCTCTGTCAAAAGATGACCGGACTGATTTCATACAGAGATTTCTTGTCTCATATGCAGATCTAGTTATGTGATGGGATGAAAAATGTCACTGTCACAAATCAAAAAGTAAAGGTGATTCGTATCGTTTATTTATAGTCGTGATCGCAACATTTTTTACTTAAATGTTAAAGTGAAAGTCTTTTGAACTAGAGAATTAGGAGAATGATCTGCAAACGATAAAGGACTAATATTTATCCTACATATTTTTATGTTAAATAGGTAAATATTTCACTACAGTAGCTAGTTTAACTCTAAGGCAAGGCAAGAATAAGTAAGTAGGTAAGTACAAATTTTTAAGTTTTGTTCACAAAATGTCTTTGAAGCGAAATCTACGACTTCTATACATACACTTTGTCTGTTGAATAGGTAATTGAATAATTATAATAGTTTTCTGTAGGAAACAACTAGAACAGAGCAACGACTTAATTGACGAATTAGTATCTACTGAGAAATGAAGTAAAGTAAAAATTATTATTAAGAAAACGTTTATTACCGGAATCGCGGCTTAGTAACTTTTGTATAAAGTAAATTCATTTTTACATTTAAATTTAAATATTTTCCATCAATACTATCTGTAATACTTGAAAATCCCATTACACTTTGAACTTAATAATGCGCAATGGAAACCTTCCTTTGCTATGTAAGACAAAGTTTCGATTACGAATGCAACTGAAAATAATTTAAACTAATAAACGGCAAACGGAGAGTAAGTATCATTGTGTGGAACACTGTCCAAGTTTACTTTATTCGAGTTTCGTGTACATTGGATCATTTCCAAAAGAATCCCTTTACCTCTTTCTCAGTGTATAGTTATGGCTGTGGCACATGTCATTTTATTTGCAATAGAATTACCTAGTACCTACCACACCATATTTCTAAACATCCTATACACATATAGGCCTCATCCTATCTTGTATCTTGACAACTGCATTAAAATAATAGTATCAATTTTGCAGTATAACTACGTTTATAATACTCGTTCGTAATAGACACTTAGGTACATTGATATATCCTACTCCACCATGTCATAGCATGTCACATGCGACGAATCAACCGCAACCTCGTGTGGAGAACATCACGCTACAGTCATCATTCATATGTGATATTTCAAAAGCAATTTGTACACCTGCTCTTTTAGGTTTTCAAATTATCACGTCTGTCTGTCTATCTCCATCTTTTGCGTGGAGTGTTTTGCCTGTACCATGAACATGTCTCTTCCTTGCCATTTTGTTTTAAGTAATAAATTGGAAGTCAAGTTGACCCATGCATGAAGCCAAAGTAAACACACATCCCTCTAGTACTAAACCAAACTGTATTTGTGAATTTGTTCCATACACCAATATATTTTATACCTTAATATAATACACATATTAAAATTATACTATTTTCTGTAATGAAATTCACTGCCATAATAAATACTTGAAATCTAGACAATAACCCACACTCAACTCTAGGAAAACACACTAAACATATGCTAGTTGGAAAATCTGTAAAAAGTTTTTACAGAGATATTGTATATACACTTAAGCTGAAAAAAGCGTTTCATCGTCAATTTTCCAGCTTGCAAACAACTTTTTGATTTGACAATGAAGATTCATCGCTTAAGTCAAAACCACTTGAAACGACAATAATATTTACCGACGATAATTTTTGCTACACGATTTTTTGAGTATCATTCTCCAGAGTGAATTTATATCCTTTGCATTACACTTACTCAAGAATATAATATTACTTGCAGTGTACAAAGCAGTACTGCGTGCATTTTTACACGAAACGATGATTACGTGGTGTGGTGTAAGCCACGCTATGAATCTCATCGTTTTACAGACACCACATTGAAACTTGTAGCAAAAGCGAATGTTATATTTGAGAAATCTCATTTGTGTTGCTGGAAATACAGAAATCTGTTATGCAGACAGAAAATAACATGGCTGTGATATTTAATTTGGCTTGGGTTGCAATGTACTAAGGTTGTAAGTTGTGTGTACGCAATAAGTAAACGTATGTATTTTAGAATCCCGTGTGGGAGGACCGGATCGGGCATAAAGTGATTTAAACGACCCAAGTGTTTGACTAACCCCTGTGACTTTATTCCTACTTTGATTCCATAACTACTTTATAATCGTAAGTAACCACGTAAGACGTGCTTAGAGACAGACACTCACACGGTACTATAATATGCCACGCAAGATCGTATCAGGACGAGCAGACCGACAACGCAGTTCTAAAGATACATTATACTTCTAGTAAATTGTAAGTATATCCATTAGTAGATGCGTTGATTACAGCTATTCTTTTATGTCTTAAGATTTTGACGGGACAAAATGTTATGAAATCTTGTGCCAATAGATTAGAAACGACTTTTATGCAAATAAACAACTTCTTTAAAGGCACCGTTTCAAAGACTTCTGTGTAAATAACAATAAACTGTGACAAACGCGCAGGGAATCAGATTACTTATAATTATGATCATACATATGCAATAAAAATAATTATGGCAGACTTTCTTGTACTTTTCCTTTTGAAAACTGCACACTCACGATTTATAATAAGCCTTTTTCTTTTTAATCTAATGACACAAATGTAGTGAGTTGAAAACATGGACGAATTGTCAAAATGGGTTTTCTAAACAAAAATTATGTATTTGTTTAATTTCTCTCCATTTACATTCAACTTTATTGTGGTTATAGCCTTTACATTTAAGTGCAAAAAGTCCTTGTGCATTCATTCGGCATTGTTTGAAATCCTAAAAGGACTATCACGTTTATGAAATCTTCTTTAATCATTTTATATGGTCTTTTATGAGGAAAATTTGTTTAGAAATTAATTTTCTTAATAAAAATAGAAATATTATTAACCTTATGATATTATGACTAGCATGGCCATTGTCTAGGCTTAGCCAATTCATCAAATGTGATTGATGAAGCCAACTAATGTAGAATCGTCTGAACTTATTGCAGACAAAGTGACATTTTTAAACAAAACAATGTGTATAAATGGTCATAAAGGTAGGTGTCTGTCTAGTGACTACCGAAATGAGCTTTAATTACTTACCTACATACATTCTACCCGCTACGCTAATAAAATATTATCAAATGCAGCAGCATCTTGTTTGCATAGGTGTATGTACCCCACGGTGTAATTATAAATTATGCGTCCCAATTCACACACCTACATAACTGCTTTGAATGTACGCAGTCGGTAAAAAAGCCTATCTCAAATGTCTGTAAAAATCTGTAGAGATTTGAACTGGCAGGTTAATTTTTTTTAAAGAGTTTTAACAGTCATATATTTACATAAATAATATTCATTGCCAATTGCCATAAGATATTAAGCTTGGATGTTTGCTAAACCTTTGTACGGTCTTCCTTGCCTCTAACTTAAATTTGCCTTTTCTAAACTTCAAATGAAATGAACATTGCTTTTCCCTTTTGCTTCAAAACCTCATTAGATTACAATTACAATATTTTACAAATTGAACAGTAATTAATGTCGTGAAATATGTGCACACATACCAATCCTGTGCATAATACTGTTAAAAAGTAAGTTTGACACACTAACATGCATAAATCGTTCTTATTTGTATATGCACCGCAAATTACAAGTGCTCAATAAATCTTTTGCTGTCGGTAAGATGAATAAATGAAAAAGACTGCACATGAATTGGCTATCTAAACGACTACAGCAAGCACGACAGTACGTAAAACTCACATAAGAGGAACATAATGAACCTATTACTGAAAATTTACGTACATAGCAAGGCGACCATACCAAATAAATAGAAAATTACAAGATGAGAAAGGAAAGAAGACCATCATCTTCATCACCACTACCACTATCTGTATCTCTGTATGCCACACATCACAGTAGTCTTACTTTTAGTTCCATACTACACAATCTCTTGTATTTGTCCTGCTTGAAAACATTAGAAAAGCAATGCTGACTTATTTGTATTTATTATTACTACTACTAAGGTAGGTACAGATATATACATCAGTAGGTTTACTAAGGTTCTTTGAGCCACACGTGTGGGCTTCAAATTAACTCGAGACCAAAATGGTAATAATAGTTTTTACTCGAATTCTAATGTCCGTAATGAGTGTCTCTTCTCTTGTATGGCGGTGGAAAAATTGGCAATTGTCTTTTCTACCCATGCCGAGTTGAATTGCATTAAATTATTTAGCATAATGAGAAAAGGCAGTGTGCAATGAACATGGAGCGAGGAACAAACGAAAAAACTCTTTTCAAACGTTTCTCTCTCTCTCTCTCTTACTTTACTTCATTAGTACTAGCAATTGTAAACAACACGAGATGATCACAATACAATGCACATGCACAATGAAATACATGTGTGTTTTACTACGGAGATATACATGTACGATACGTTAAGGAGAAAAGAAAATCAAATGAAATCGTAACTTCTACTAACGTGTTCTTCTTTTGTCTCCTTACATTGTCTATATGGTAAGTAATTCAAATAATTCAAGAAGAGACACACACAGTATTAGTTTGCCTTGTGCAATGGTACGTGTGTAACTTAGATATATCTGCAGAAAGAAAATTCTGTGTAATCTTCTTTATTGTGTCTAATGTAGTTTAACTGAATGGAGAACGCTGAATAATCTGCAGATAATCCTTTATTGTAGAAAAGTCATTCTTTCTCACTAATCTCTTCTTATACACGCTCCATTACTTTATACTGCCAAGTATTGTTTTATTATGCGGTTACCCCTGCAAGTTGTTATCGTTCGTGCTTTTAGATTTTTCTTACACATTCGCTTACAGATACACACAAGTTGAGAATGCATACTCAAGTGCTGTGTATAGGTAATATAATGCGATCCCTTGCCATAATATCGGTAAATTCGTTCTATAGAGTCGCAAGTTAAAAGAGAGAAACGACCCATTTGGTTTACAAAGTGGGCAAAAAATGCGAATAAAATCAAAATGATTGTGAATGAAGTTAAATAACAAAATAGGGCCATGGGCTATGATAGTTTTTATTTTGTATCGTGTACCACTATGTAATGATGACTGTGTGTTGAGACTGAGAGCGTAGGGTATAAAATCCCAATGTAAGCCGGCTTGACTACATATCCTAATTTACAATGTGGTAACTCTCAACACGGTGTTGCTGTAAGGAGGCTTATCATATTATTCCTCACCACAGAGTCAACAATCATCTCACTTTACTCTCTGCCTGTTTTGGAGCTTTCTGCCATTTTTTCACTGGAGCAGCGAATTTATGGATTAAATTTTTCTGTGGATAATGCTTTACTCACCTAAGGAAAGATTTAAAATATATATAATATGATAGATATTTCCAGCCACCCCATCATTCACCTCACGCCCATGTCATAACTAACCTTCAATTACATTCTCACTGCTAAACCATCATTGCGACGGACTTTTCATGTATTTGAACAATATACATGCATAGAGAAGTATGCAATAAATGCAAAGTGCGGATTTGATAAGGAATGCCAATATGATGCTTTATATTATGCCCAAGTGCAATGAAAAGGTTCAAGGTGTATTATTAAGTGCTGAAGGAAAGTGATATGCTTAAACATCTTTTTTACCACGATGTACCTAATTGGGATTAGGTTACAGAGTTAATATTTCCTAACCTTTTGTACATAAGTGTTAAAGCACTATGTGTGGTAAGAAAAATACGAATGTATTCATTTCTTTTGCAAAATAATGGAGAATGAGTGTTTTATCGAGTAGAAGAAAGGCTAACAGCAGCCATTAAGAAATTAAACATTCGGATTACTGACTGAGTGACTTGCCCACCTACGTTCAATGGCAGCAAAATAAAAATATATGGAAATTCGATATGCATTCCTAAATAAACTGGTTATCCAGATATCCAGCAATAGTGAAAACATGACGTAATAATGTTTTATCACTATGCAATATGTAACAAGGAGTAAGGTTATCAAATAATATAACAATAATAAGATCGGAGGAGGAGATTTTTTTAATGAGCAGTGCGTTCTAGGTGTAGGATGTTGGGACGTAACCACAAGTGCCTAAAGAGAAATAAATCTTTAATAATTCCCATGTCTCTATATAAATGTCAAAATACATTCTTCACAAATCGTTCGATCGTAAATGGAAAACATATTTCTCCTTCGATACATTTTCAACAAGCAATTTAAATGTGGAACAATATCATTATAGGTACCCAGTCAGTAGGTCAGCATAAAGAATTACTCTGTATGCTCATTTTGTTAGCAAATGTATTTTAAGTGTAAATTCTGGTGTACCTAAACCTAATAATGAACTTTACTAGCATTGTAATAATGCCTAAATTTAAATCATTTTAAGCAATGATTTTATATTATTTTATGCAATTTCAAACAAAGATTTTAAGCATTTTTATACAAAGGTTTTAAGCATTTTTATACAAAGATTTTAAACATTTTTATACAAAGATTTTAAGCATTTTTATACAAAGATTTTAACCATTTTTATACAAAGATTTTAAGCATTTTTATACAAAGATTTTAACCATTTTTATACAAAGATTTTATACAATTTTATACTTTTGTTTTAAGCAAATAGAAATACATAATCCAATTTTTTTCGTTTAGAAAATATCTCATTCGCTAAAATCTCGAATTTTAGGTTTTAAATCTTTACCTTTGAATTCAAAGTCTAAACATAAACTACATTTAGAAGATCAAACAGTAGAAATCTTGCGTGTTTTTAGTCGTTTGGGTTCATTAAACTAAAACTCGCAGTTTATCATCCTTGACAATGATTTTGTTCTGCTTCCACCACTGTAAATGATAGTGCGTACCAAGAGAATTCATTCGGCAGTATCTGGCTACGTACAATTGACAAGCTTACAATTGAATGTAATGAAGCATTTAAGATTTAACGTAATATTGAACTTTTGCGTAAACTCACATATTAAAATAAAGACTTTTAGAGTACACGTGTCTCTACTACTTACTTAAAACATGTACGTTATTCTCATCAGTATAAAGCTGAACTAATTAAGTGGAGCAAAATGTCTTTAGCGATTAATCTGAAGAAGAGCGTATCGTGTTCCGTATGTCAGCATTGCCGTTTTCTGGGTTGGTAGATGTACACTGTCACATAAATAGTCTAAACCCAAGGGGTACCGCTTAAGATATGTTCCACATAATTTAGTAATAATAAAATGTGTTCAGTGAAACTGGTAGGCTTGTGTACAAACATTATGGGCACACACAGTAAATATATGCTTTAATTACAAAGCGGTAGCCCCTTTGTAGTTAAATCTAAGTAGGTCTGTCATTGATCTTTCCTTTGTTCAAGTTCGGGGTATTACACTCAAAAGATGAGACGATGATGGGTTCATCCCATAACGATACACTCGTATTAAATATCATTCACGTCAACTGCTCTCGGAACATAGCGTGAGAACAAAGACTTAAGCAAAGCACACAAAGAAAGTCAAGTTCTTTTGTTGAACTTGACTTGCTTTGGTAGAAGAGCTCATAATTGCTTAGTCTGTACTTACATATACTTATGGAATTTCAATAAATTTGGAAAGACACAATGAAAATGGTGTGTGTGAGTTCCTGAGATTTTATTTCAGGAATTCCACTCTTAAGAAATCAGTTGAAAACCCATCGTTGTGCTAAATAAGCGATTGGATACGATGGGAAATTCACAGACAATTTTCCGCACGGGTGAATCTCCCTTGTCGTCGTGCCCTTTCGGGTCTGCTATTAAATACTTACCTAGACCTACCAAACACCAGCAACAAAATTACAGTACAAACTGACGAACAAACGGTTAGTGAACTTAAAGAAGCATTTGTGCAAAGTATGATAAAATTATTTGCATTGTTGATTCATTTCCTACACAGTAATAAACTTATTTCACTGGGACTGACCTGTCAATGATATTTATTTCGTTGCGTAAACAAATAATACTACCAGATAGAGGTATACCTACATCCTATGTGCCTACACGTATATTATATCTGTACTGATACACGTCATTCCTATGAATACAAGTATAATAAGTATTTCCCATCCATTTCACGTAGTAGACATCCCATAAGTAATCTAGTTGTTCATGTAGGCTAGATAAATAGCTTTTTCGAACAAACATATTATTATTATGCGCACACACATGCACACACATGAACAAACACTCTATAACATGATTTTGTAATGTTCTACTCATCCAGCTGTAATCGATTAATATTGTTATTCTTGCATGTGAAATCATTTGACTGCAATCTACGACGTTATGTTAGTCGATTCAATTACTGCAGTTATACTACTAGTCTAGTATTAGTTGTATGAATAGTAGACACTCTATACTTGACTCTGTGTATGGAGACACAGCAGTAGTTTCTGCATGTACCGTAACGTATCTCATAAAAAACTCTATAATTTCCTTCCTCAACACTACACAACCTTGAGTCAACTTGGCACAATCAAACGAAACAGGCTGACTTTGTTCCAATTGCAACATAAATAAATGAATTGGCTATCTGGGGTAGAATATTGCTACCACTGCCACACTACACGACCGAGATGCAATAGGAAACTGATGTGATATGTAAGTTAATGAGCCATGGCTTGGCTAACGTTACCACTATTCCCTTTACTTCAACATTCATTTGATTTTTAGTTTTTACATAATACCCATATTATATAATCGTAAGCCTACTACCTATGTACGTACACATATAAAAGCTAGTGATGTTTTAGACGACTCTTTGCACAGTGTTCTTTGAATTCGCATGCAAATCTACTTCAAACAAGTGAGTTGACTTGAGATGAGTTTGGTTATTGGTTCATTTCATTCTGTGAGCTAAAAAAACTCCCTTACATAATTTATGACACCTAGAAAATTATTTCAGGAATTATTACTGCAGAACTGAGCAGCATAATTCAGATTCCTAGGAAGAGTCTTTTCAATTTTCAATGTGTGTAAAGATTGTGAAAGCCTGAGTAGGTACTAATAGTAGTAGTACATCAAAGTAGCTAGTATGTATAATAGATTTCTGATGAAATCAAGTGGAACTTTAATTTCTTCGCATTTCTCAGGTCAGAAAGGTCTGGTAGGAGTTGGTGCATGTAAAATGAGCTTTTCTGCGTACCACATAGTGTGGACTCACAGTGTGAGATGGTATTTTTCATAAGGTACAGAAATTTTGGGGCGGGAGCCTGAGTTGACTGTGAGGAAGGGTAAAGCGAAAATTTTATGAGCTGTAAGAATTTACATGGTACACATCATCAAACAGAATACATAAGTAAAGTGAATAGAAATTCTAAAGCATACCATTAATAAATTCCAATAGAACATTACATTATAACTAGAATGCATAGGAGGAGGAAACATAAGGAAGATGTTGTTTTCAGATGTGTATAGGGATTTAGTGTGTTCTTTGGTGCTCCTGGTAGAAACTGCTAAAACTTTAAAGGTGTGTAGTGGTGGATATGTTAAGATGAGATGCGAGAGCATGAAAAATTTACTTCACCAAAGAAAAAATTCGTCTTTTCTTTACACTTTCCATTGTTCCTTTGCATTCTTTGACTGCATGCTGTGTCTGCTTTGCTTAGACTTCATTGTACTCATATTGTAATACGCAAAATACACAGAGTGAACGCAAATAGAAGCATTCTGCAGACTTTACAAATATAGATGTAGAGAGTAGATGGTAATAATCATAATAAATGATTTAACTTTTAGCATATCTAAATTAACACATGTGCCTAAATCTTGTAGCAAGGCTAATTGGCCCATCCGCAATTTCTCTTAAAGGCACAATTCATACGCTCATGCAAAATACTCCCATTGTGTTTCTGTTGCTAATTTTAGTGTCAGAATAAATATACACATCAATTCAAACTGCCACTAATCATGTAAATATATAACCGCTAAAAACACAGTATTAGCTTCTCGTAACTAGCCGTAGTAAGTATTTAGCTGATATTTAAAAGCTGGATCTGCTACTCTTCGTCTCTGTGAGTTACTGCTGCACCATAAAAACCCACTAAAAGTAAATACCTATGGTTATGAATTCTATACAATAACAATTTAATGAGATTTCTTTTATGTGTATAGTTTATGTGTTTCCAAAACCTGCTTAAAAATCATTGCGTGCTTAACATAGAACTTGATCTCGTCTTATCCTAACTACTTTTTACCACAAGAAGAAAAAACATGTAAATCAATCACTAATTCACCTTCTGGAATTACCGGTGTGGAATAAAAAACAAAAGTTTCAACGTACCAATAGTTTTGATGATGTCTAGATCTTCAAGGGTCATCGTGGGGTTTTTACTGCCATTTTGCCTTGGCGGTGACTGTGAGTGATTCTGGAATTGGCACTGGGGATTATTCGGGTTACTTGGTTGGCTTTCGCTGCCATTTACAGGAGGAAGGGGTGGTGGTGGAGGAAGCGGTGGTGGTGGTCTTGGAGGTGACCCTGAATTTGACACATGGGCACATTGTTTTCCATTCGTGTCGTCTGTATTTGCTTGTTGATGTCCGTCTTCACGGATACTCTGCCTCATGCTGTTTTAAATGTAAATAAAAGCAAATATCACTTGACAAATGACGATGATGATAATGATGAACTTGTTGGGCATATTCTGTAGTAGAAAATTAAAATGGCAGGATTTTGTTAGTGACAAATATATTTCAATACTCTAGTAGTTAATTATAATGTAGATACTTCTGACAGGTAACGGGTTGTCAATTACTTCTGCAAATGTTAAGTCAATGAAAAATTAAACTTAATATAGAAAATGCCTGGAGTGTAGGCTTGGATTGGACATGCTGAGACTGAGGATTTAAATTAAATACTTCATTGTGAATTGCTATTACGTAGTTATCACCTGCACACTAGTTACATGCAACTACCAGAATGCAAATTAATTTAATTGTAATGATTTGTTATTGCTAACCTATTTGCACTACCCATGTACTGATGTGCCTAATAAAAGCATAGGAAACATTTCACTTTATGTTAACGTTGATTTTTGAAGCCATAATCGTTTATAAAAGCATTGTTTTAGGAAAGCAGTATATGTAATTAATGTAATAGTGTAAGTGAGCTTGTACTATATTGGTACTTACATTTAGAGTAGTTGCATAAAATGTGTAAAAAAGAGTAGCATTGCAGTACAAAATGTATTTATGTGAGTGAGATATTATCTTACCTTGTGTCCGTGTCTGTGAATGTTTATTGGGAACTTGGAATGAAAAGAAAGAGTGGACGCGGATTGATATTGGTGTATAATGAGAATGAATGTTTCCTAGTCAGGAACACAACAAGTGTACAAGACAAAGTGATCCTGTTTCCAGCTTGTATCTTCCGTTGAGTGTGTCTGTGTACTACGTTGTAGTTCGTATCAGTCTGTACGTACGCAGCAAGAACTTCTTTCGAGTACTTTGTTTTCTTAATGAATTACAATGTTTCTGTCTCAAGCGACAAAGTGAGTAAAACGGCTACACCTTAAACTTAAACGTATCAGCAGCAAAATTCACTTCGACTCTTGACATTTGTAAAGTCTTTGTTTCTTTACATTTGCATACAAACAGGCGAGCAACAGCAATAAAATATTCTGTTTGTCTATTCAGACTAATTATTATGGTAAATTAGCTATTTAATATTTCATCTGAAGAAATTCCTAGAATTTTCCTTTCCTAACCCTACTAACAATACAACAATAATCTGACTGAGAGAAATATTTGATGCTGTCTCTATTCTGTCTATACGGATATGCACACTTTTTATAAGTTAAGGAACGGGTGGAATAATACTAATTGTAAAGTAGGCTGACGCTGAATGAATTTGTAATTAGAATTTGATGTGTGTATACACGATGGGTATGTGTTGTGTCTGTATTATTTGTATTACTAATCCGCTGGCCTATTCTGAGTGAAGAGAACCGTTTGTGAACTCCATAGAGAATAAACTACGAAAGGTGTAAAGGAAAACTGAGTGAGTGGCTATGTGTGTGGCTTAGTTTGTCTATTCCTATCGTTGCGTTGTTGTGATGATGTGATGTGATGGGACGTAGATGGTGAAAGATACGTTATGGTTGTAATAGTAATGCAAGTAACGCTGTGTGTAGGTATAGTTGTACGTGTATTCTCTGTCCGACTGTCTGCGTTTTGCCGTTGAAATGAAATGAGTCTTCTCTTTATAAACGCAGACTTGTGTTGTGTGTGTTAAATACGTGAAGAGTGCGCGAGTGAATGCAATGTGAAATGAAACAGGACGGCACGGACGGGAGCTTTTCTCCTTTATATATAAATGTAATAGGGATGTAATGTAATGTCAGTAGGCAGCAACAAGGAAAGGCTAGGCTAAGCAACTCTTTCTTGTACTAAACCATAAGGTGTTTTTCTTAAAGTTGACTTGAAATATATTATTGTATATTATAAAGTAAATATAGGAGAGTAGAATTAGACACACGCTGTAACCGTGGTGGTGGTGGATGAAGAGACTCAATATTATGTTTGGATGAAGGGGAAAAAATGTACACACGTCCGCTAGCGTGGCGGAACTACGTGAGACTGCACTCCACCACTACGAATAGCTCCTTCAAAACTTAACGCTAACACAAATACGTGTAATGTCTGCCACTACTACTGCGTAAGCAACGTGCCTTCTCGCTAGAATATCTCTCTTTTACTATCTTCTAAATCTGAATGTCACAAATGAGTAGGTAAATCAACTTTGTATAGCAGCTGACACTTATTAGCTCGGTAATAGCACAGTGTACGGTTTAATATTATAATAGCCCTTTGCTCTCAGCATCCTCATGGGTATTTAAATTTATTCCGTGTCCACACTGAACTGAAGATATATCTCTCATAGGATGACATGTATATTTATAATCAGTACCTGTACTTTAACTTTTAACAGTCTATAGGTATAATAATTACAATAGGTTACTTATACAATTACGGTTCTTTATGCTAATACTCACAGTCGGAACTCACGGGTTGGTTTAATTGAAGTTACTTATTGTATTGGTGTAAATATATACTTACTGTATGTGACTGACTACATGTATAAATCATTAGGGAGTGATATATACCTGATATATCACAATAAATCATATATTATATAGTTTGAATGAATTGCTGTGTTTTCAAATACATTTATACAATATTACAAATAATACAATATGTATATATAGGTATATAGATAAGGATTGATTCAATGTTCGTTTTTGTTATAACACATTTTATTTTACACGCTTAGTGTTTGCTTGCTCGTTTGTTTTCGAAACGGATATTCGCAACTAATTATCATAATGCTGGATTCCCACTTCTGAAGCGTGTATTTAGGTCTTAATTAAATAAACCATTTGCAACGGTGCAATAAAGTATCGTAAGGGTATTGTGAACTTCGACACGAAAACATTAACTGTGACACCATAACATCAACTCTAAACTCTATGTGTTAGTA
>JABASD010002133.1:0-29888 GCA_019776165.1 Pogonognathellus flavescens
CAAATTGAATATTTATATTTTCATAACAGTGCGCTTTCAAGTTTCATTACGAAACTACGTTGTTTTATTACGCCCGGTGTTGACCGGTTTATTGTTAGTTTCTTAGAAATGAAGCGGAAAACCCATTTTCGGGTTGCGTCATGTTGAAGGATTTGAGATAATATGTGCATCCGTAACTTTTAAAACGGAGTAATATTTTATACATATACCTAAGCTTCAAAGAAATAATTATCTTCAAGCTGATGCAATTACATGCAAATTGCATGTAAAATTTATGACATTCATTCATAACGCCATATCTTTATTTGCTACAAGCATTCGCTCGTGCCTAAATGGACAATTACATGGCTCAAAGTCCTACTTATCTACATACTCTTCAAATTCCCAGCAATGGTAATAATAATGATGTATGGTATGTTTGTTTTGTAGGTATTTGATGCTACCAATACAACACGGGAAAGAAGATCAATAATTTATGACTGGATTGTTCGTAAAATGGGATACAAACTTTTCTTCGTCGAGTCCGTATGCGATGATCCCAATATCGTGGAGCAGAATATCATGGTATGATAACACTTATACTTATTGCATTTCTCTGCATGAAATTTTATTTATAGTATGCAGCAAATGTTCTTCCGTACTTACTGTTAGTTTATGTAACGTTTTTACGGCAATACATAGAAAGCTTTCTACGAAAATAGCTAAGAGCTAGAGCTAAGCAAATTATTAGTTATTTTGGGAAATAAATAAAAGTTAAGGTTTTTACAGTTTTGTAACAATAAGTACACATTAAAATTGTTAATTGCGATAACTTGCGCTACTACTGGACTTGGGCCAAGTTGATTTGTAAAATAGCACTTCACTCTAATGCGTCTGGAAGGATAGAATGGAAGGATCCTCGTGTAAACCTCGTTAAGGAAAAAATATCTAATGTCATGTCTAATAATGTCTAATAATGACTAAACATTGTACTGTAAACTAAATTAGTGCTGCTAGTAGTCAGCAATAGTTATACTGTACAAATTTCTTCAGCTGAAAATAGAAAAGTATAATTAGCTAACAAAAAGACATTTAATATTGCAGGAAGTAAAGGTGAATAGCCCTGACTACCAAGACATGAACAATGATGAAGCACTGAAGGATTTTCTTCAGCGTATTTCACATTATGAGGATCAGTACGAGCCAATGGATGAAGAGGCTGAATCTCAATACAGTTTCATGAAGATTGTCAATACGGGGGAGAAGATTTTGGTTCACAAGCACGAGGGACATATTCAGAGTCGCATTGTGTATTATCTGATGAACATCCACATTACACCGAGAACAATTTATTTAACTCGAGTAAGCAAACACAAAATTTACAAACATAAGAGTTTAATTAAAATTCTTTTTGTACGTAATGTAAAACAACTGGAACTGTCACTGCGTAGGATGATGATTTTTAATTTATGGTAAATGTTTACTTTGTATTAGCATGGCGAAACGGAATTTAATCAAGATGGGCGCATTGGAGGAGATTCTGATTTATCAGCCCGTGGTCGCTCATATGGCAAAGCTTTGTCAACTTACATCAAAGAACAAAGCATTCCGAATCTTCGAGTGTGGACTTCTTGGTTGAAGAGAACCATTCAGACTGCCAGTGGCATTGATGCTCCCCAAGAGAGGTGGAAGGCTCTCAATGAAATTGATGCTGTAAGTTATTCAAACATTAGTGTTAGTTATTCTAACCATTAAATTGAATTGAAAATTTATTTATTATCGTAATTTAACCGTAGGGAATTTGCGAAGAGATGACGTATGAAGAAATTGCTGCTAAGTATCCGGAGGAATTCTCTGCTAGAGACCAAAGCAAATTTAGCTATCGCTATCCCCGTGGAGAATCTTATGAAGATTTGGTAGCTCGACTGGAGCCAGTCATCATGGAACTAGAGAGACAAGAGAATGTGCTTGTTGTTGGACATCAAGCTGTCATTCGTTGCCTTCTTGCTTACTTTTTGGATAAACCTTCTGGTAAACAGAAATTCAAAATTAGAATTCGATGTGAAATGCTTTTAAGTGCTTGTTATGAATGAAAACGAATTAATTGTGTATTTTTTTAGATGAATTGCCATACCTGCAAGTGCCCTTGCACACAGTGATTAAACTTACTCCGGTAGCTTATGGATGTAGATTTGAGTATGTTAAAATTCCGATTGAAGCGGTGGATACGCACAGAGCTAAGCCTACTGTGCCAGGTTTTCTTGACGACAAGTTTCGTTTCAATAATCGTTTGAGTGAATCAAAATCGGGAGAAAACTCTTCTGACAATGATAGTGTGACTTCGGACACTCCGAATCTGGAAGATATCGCTGAAAACGGCAAAGAAAATGGAACTGAATTTCTTGCAAAGGCAACAAATGGGCTTAAGATTTCCCCTATGATATAATATATGCGACGAGAATTTCGATGTCTTTAATCCGTTTTCTGAATCCAAATCCTTATTGAAATTCAACTTGCCAAATTCAATCTTGTATTAAGAAGACTCTTTCTGCTTTTAAGACTTTGCACGAAATTCATGAAAGATTCAATCTCCAGGATTAAAAATTACCGAAACTGTATAGTCTGTCAAACCGTACTAATTACCAAAGAAATTCCAATTTGCGAGAAAAATATCTTCTGTGTGCGTGCCTATGCAATCATTATGGCTTTTGAAAACACTCTTGCCACTTTATTTGTTTACTCTCCTATATAAGCGTGAATCTATATCATGTATATCTGTTACAGCTTAGAAATCATACCCGAATGTATGGATATATTTCAATTAGGTAAAGATCGCAATTAAGGTTTGTAAATTGATAAAAAAAATCGTGTCAAGCAGGATGCAGTGACTGGTCACTGTCATTATTGATGTCTATGGTGAATATTAAATTTAATCTAGATCGAAATGTATGAGGTCCAGATCCCTATATTACTTATACGTGCATAACATTACTATATCGATATTATTATATTTATAAACCTCAAGCACACTATTGTTCTTAATTTTATTGTGTTCTTTATTTACATAATATAATTTTTATCGTAATTCATATGAGTTTAATACATTCCAAATCAGCATGTATGGAAATGCCAATTCTCTGTGTGTAAAACCAGGTAAAATGCACTCCCTCTTATTATTACGTAGTGAGTATTCTTGTACGATCTACATTCAAAACATTTGTTAACAGTTTCAATATCCGTATTTTAAGCAAATACATTATGTAAGTTATACATTTCTTTTATTTAATCTATTTAATTCTATATAGAGATCTATGTAACAGTTTCGCTGAAGTGTAGTTTGGTATTTAATGTGCAATATTGTAGATTGTACCTACACTTAATATTATGGATAACAGTTTATTTTACAATTTTAGTTTAATGGTGGCAGTTATATTAGTTAGTAGACTTTGAAAAAAAAATTACTTACTTTCGCAGCCAAAAGACTTAAACTCTTCAGTCGGAACTCTTAAAGAAATTTTTAAAAGTAGTTGTTTTTATTATTTCAGGCTAAAAATGATCTTTTTATATCTATGTAATTTGCCTTGCTTGCTGTGCTATGAATAAAGATTATATATATTATCTCCTGCAGCTACTAGTCTTCTTCTTCCGATTATTTACTCGAAACATTCATAAAATATCGTTGTAAAAAATGTACTACAGAAACAAATTGGTAAAATTGATTCAAAGATATCACAGATGACCATAATGTGGAATTTGCATAAGCCATATACGTATGAATTAAAATTAACACTGCATGAAGAGTGCACATTGACAGCTTAACGTGATTTATGGCGTGAAGTAGTAATAAACTGTGTGACAGTTAATGAACAGTCGTGATTATAAGATTATGTACAGTACACGGTTGCTGCTGCACCTTTTATAAACATGTCTTATTACGAAAATGAGACTTATGAATGAAAAAATCGAAAACTTTATGGAAAAAACAGATTTTAATTTATTTGCAATTTATATCAATAAATGACTATATTATTATTAACATTTTAGGACGCTTCAGTAATAATCAAGTACATTTCTTGTCAGGATTTAACCATTCTTATACTACACTAAGACACTAATACCTAAACACAGATGCTACAAACTCTACAAAAGACACCTAAACTTCCCTATACACTTATGATATACGGCTTATCCATAGTATTCCTTAATTCGCATAAATTAATAAATGTGAGTTTTTCAGTTTGATTATTTTTTCTTAAGTTTAGTGTTGGTAATCCTTACATGAATTTTCATGCATTTAACAAATCACTGTTGTATAGTGGTACAATAGTAATAAAATTATCCACCTACTTAAAATGCACCCAGAAGAGTAAGTCCTTCCATAAGAAACTATGGTGCTCATATTATCTTCATTCTTCATCACTCAACGTAATAGTGAGTAACCCAAAAACACATTCCACATCTTACAAGAATTTACATGTCGTATGTTTCTGATGTACACACTCACACACTCGTGCAGTCCCTTATATGTCCACATCGCTATACAGGTAGCCTAATAAAACTTTTTATCTGCACTACGGATCTGTCTACATAAGTACGTAAAAGCCATTTCCATTTATCATTTAATGTTTAATGCGATGAGGTCAACTTGCCCTTTACCAAACCATCCACGGTTTCCCAAAAAGACACTCACTCGCGGGGGCAGCGGAGATGTGAATGTGATGTGATGCAGCTGCATTAGCAAAAACTTGATTCATTTCATTTTACAGAAATCATTTGAACTTCTACTACACCGTAGAACACCCCGTCATTCATGCAGTCCACTTCCACTTATTCCTAGAAGCAGCCTACTTTTTTATATTCTTACAGCTACAAAGTACAAGAGCTAAATACAATAGAATATACATACTAATACTTACTACATTAAGTAGGTAGGTTAATTACTTACTTTCGGTTGCTTGCATTTTACACACAAGACACATAATATATCATAATCCTAAATAATGCATTTACATATACATATGATGTACATTTTACACTTGTACAACAACATAGCAATAAATTCAGACAGTGTAATAATCGTCATAATAAAATTGCACCAAACCAACTAACTGCGTCATACAATCCTCCGTTAAATTATTTTTCACACTATAAAGGAATCGAAAATGTGTTCAGCTCTTGTCTTGTCAGAAAAATGTCTGTGCTGTCAGAAGGGTTATCACAGGCTAAATTTTATTCACCTATTTTTTACATTTTTTTAAAAAGAGACATGAATACTACTACTATTTACTAGGTATCTTATCATTATGTAAAGTTCTGATGGTCGTGTCGTAATATAACTCACATTTGACACATTTCTTAATTTAGTCATTCCCTTTTTGCGTTTTTATCCATGAAGTCACATGCAGTGCAGCAACACCACGTAAATTCCAGCCGCAGCCTACTGGAAATAGGTATTTATTCGCCGTAAACATAAATACACGTACATAACTGTCTCTATTACGTGTGTATTACAAGTTGCAAGTGTGCGAGGCGGTACTATACTAGGAAAGCAAAGTACATAGACTAACGACTTTTATGATTAGTGTGCTTTCCAAATGGTAAGCGTTATTGTTTACTATTAAGTGAATATTTATGACTCCAAGTATAAGTATGTGCGTATGAAATATCCTCAACCGCAAAAGTAACATCCATAAATGTTCAATTCCCCGAAAAGACTAATTTAATTACAAATCTATTTACAAAGAGTGGCTATTGATAGCTATAGCTATAGCTGTGGTCTATGCAATGAGTTAATTAGGTCGGTATGCGGAAAAACTGCAGTAACGAAGCGTGATAATCTTAGCCCCTTGAATTAATTAACTAGAAATTAACTGCAGTGAGTCCCCGAAAGAGATTAAGATTAGTGGGTAAGTAATTTCAAGTACACAAGACATGTATTAATAATTCGGTTTATTAATTTTAATCTTTATTTATCACAAATACAAATGCCGTTATTTCCAGCTCCTATTAAATAATAAGCCTATGAAACAGAGTTCTAAGTAATTCTTCATACATTTGATATCGTAACTACGAAACTAAATTGTAAGTCTCTGATATACAAATTAATTACATTGGGCTAAACGTGACAGTCATAATAAAAAATAATTGAATTGGCAAATGCGATTTTCTAGTACATTAGCTGTGTGCATCTGCCGTGTTCACTAATTCACTCTTAACAAAAGTATTAACGTCATAAGTGAAACTGCTGAATAATTTGTAGTTTCATGCACACAGACTAATCATATCCAACACAGATCTACTCACAATCAGCTTCAACACCAATTTCACTAATACATTATCTACAAATAGTAGTAAAGCTGTCACAAGTATCTCTGCAGACATTAATTAGTTAATTGCTTCATCTATATTTGTATTTACACACACAACATACACCTCTTTCTTTCTGGCTGTCCGTTTTTGTCAGACTTGCACTAAAGTATGTTACACTAATTTACAACAACAACATTGTGATATTAAGTAAATGTATACCTCCTCCTACTCTTAAACCCTCGTATGAAAAGTGGTAGGATTACTTTTTACTTTACCTAATATTACTTTGTAGTATCTGTAAGTATTACATGTCTTACATCTATCATAGTTATTTTCTATAACAAAAATGCGTTTTGACCGATATAACATCAAACGATCATAATTGCGGAACTTGCGTTTCTATGAGTAGATTCGCTCTGATATTTATAGTAGTGTTATTTGTTTGTAATATTTTTATGTGTATATCAAGGTATTTCATAGCATTAGGACAGACAGGTGAGCTATTTGGTTATCGAAATGCTTTGATTTTATAAGAAGTACATTCAGAGGCTGTTTGTTATTAGGTAGCAGGTAGTTTTCGTATATGTATTGTAAATTTACACACTACTATTTCAAGAAAACAATAACAATGAGTAATAGTAATAGCAATATGTAATTTTAATGTGTAGTGTAGTTCTAGTATAAGTAGTAGTTACTTTATATGTACATTTAATATGTGTTGTATCTGTAGGTAGCTGGTTACAAAGGTCGCTATATAGATTTAAGTGATTGTAGAGAAGAGACGTTTAAAAAACAAACAAATGTATTAAATAAACAATTTAACCTACAAAATACAGCTAATAAGTAGTAGCTACTGTGGGGAAGACACCACACACGACGACTGTACTTAAAATCTATCTGCACAAAGAATTTAATTAAGTTTGTCTCTTGCGTCTCGATGACTAAGTATCATTCTATCCTCCGTTTGAGATTTTGAGGACGTGATGAAGATGATGTAGAAAGTAGAATGATGTAAACGAAGATTGCTGTATAAGTAAAGTTAATTATAGGACTTGGCGTTGTTAAATTGAGGAAGACGATTATCGGTAGCCGACCTCTCGGACTGTCTTGCATTTTAGAACATCATTCTCAAACACCGTCACAGTCTCCGTTCCGTCTTGTATTACTCTAAATAATCAAAACACAAAAGATTAGCAACAATAATCACTTTGACATACCAATCCACATTTAGTCAATTCAAAGACATGTTGCATGTTACACATACAGAAAGCTGAGAATTCATTTCAAGCTTAGAAAACTAAGATTACATTTCACGCAGAGCATATACTCATACACAGATTAAAGTTTCTACTGTACGTATAGTCACATAGCATGTATGAGTATGTACCACATGTCATGTCTACCAAAAAGTAAAGTACAGCGATAATAAGCGGCGAAGAAGAAGAAAGAGAAACTGAAACTAACTTCAGGCACAAGCTCAATTATACAAAAGTACGAAAGCATATAGCTCACGAAACGACGGGACAAGGTAATAATGTTATTGTGATTGTCAGCTGCGTGAGCCCAATTACATATCTCTCTACTTATTATGCTGAACAGATGAGAGCAGCTTTAGTAAATAATTGCCACAATGATACTGAAGAAATTGCGGAAAACAGGAATTAAGAAAAAGTCGACACACTTATTTATAAGCATTATATGCAAAATGGTAAAAGTTGGAAGAAATAATGCATTACATGCATTACACGTAAGAACATTAAAACTGTTATTTATCTATATAGACAGTAACATGTCGTACCCTTTAGAAAAATGCGTAGCTACATAGAAAAGGCATGTGTGTACATTTTGTCTACTTACTATGACTATGAACCAACTAATCATTACAGAGATACGAAACGAACGAAACATGAAAGAAAACCCAATTGAGAAATTAAGAAGATATCCCAGCAAATTGTAAGCATCTAATAGAAAAGGCAATAATGCACGACAATACATACTTAACTAGAAAAATAATGGACAAGAACAATGAATAATTAAACTTCGTACTTTTTTGTTGTGATCTTTTTGCCATCCTTAAATCGTGTCGAAGTTGAAGTTTTCTTAACATTGCCAGCGGGAGTTCCAGTTCCCCAACCCCCGAAATCATCTGTTAGCCCAAAACCATTCAAGTCTAGAGTCAAGCCTAGACTAAACGGAGAGAAAAATGATTGAACTGGCCCATGTCCATTGCGATTGTTTTCACCGTGATGATGATGATGAGCTGCAGCTCTTCCACCATGTCCGAAATGAGCCCCGAACAAATCAGCGAACGGATCACCACGGAAAAATTCCCTGAACACTTCCTCGGGTGTGCGGAACTTGAATTGACCGAATTCATAGTCGTAGTCATTCCTGCGGGTATTGGAACTGTTGTTGAAACCTGTGGTCCCATTTTGGTCGTAATTGCGGCGTCTCTTGTCTACATAGACACATCATTCAAAGAAATTATTATAAGTACATTCATCATTCATTGTAATCTCTTTCTACACTATCATCAAATCATCATATAATCAACATAACGGTTAGCTTCGTACAAGTAGAAGCAAATTACTCCTTCTAATGTTATTATTATTGCATTATTAGTTCAGCAAGATTTCAAATGACATTCAACAAACTTTAACCATTAGCATTATTACCATTCTTTCTTACACACTAACTACAACGAATCACAACAAAACACACGTATTAAGTTAATCGTAAATCCTAACTGTATTTTGTGTTCGTCTGTTGTCTATTGTGTTGGTAAATGTCAGGGAATCCTTACGAAGTTCAAACAAAGCTGCATTAACAACTTGCATTGCAACATTCAAGTTGAAATGCATGACCAACCTAGAGAGAGAGAGAGAGAGAGAGAGACCCTGTACTTTATCAAATCGACTGACTGTAATAAGTAAATTAACAAAAATCATGCTATTGTATATAACACAGTACAGTACTTTCGTGTAAAGCACAAATAAGTCAATTTACTCTGGCACGTAACGTAAATCGTCTTTATATTAAAATTATTGTAATCCCTTTGCAAACTAAAGATATAAGTAAGGTACATAATTGGACACAAAAATGATATATTGACCTAAAGCGTATACACATTGGTAAAATTACTGTGTTTTACAATGGTTATTAAAACCATTACATCTTAATTGTGAAACAGTACGTGTAGTGTAGTACGTCATACTTTTTAACATGAGACGATAACAACGTTAAAATGTTTATTGCTTATTGAAGTAAAAAACATTGAAAATTCCTAATTGCTCATGAACTCAAAGGGCAAATAAAGTAGGTATGAAATATCCTTGTCACATGTGACAATAAATATGTCTCCCAAATGACAGCTAAAAGAATACAGTACCAGCAATTGAATTAAATTGATAGAATTGGCACGCTGTTGGGCTATGGAACGAGAGATTACAAACCATTAGTAGTAATCGTCCCACGCTTTTCTTTCTCATTTGCCACTGCCAATTGACATGACAGGACAGGACAGTGACGATGAGAGGTGTAAAGCAAACTACTCTAATGCTCTGACCTCCTTACATACTAATCAACGATACTTTAATAGACTTGAATTAGGTATTAACGAATCAGGTACACATACACGATTATATGGACTGTTTCTGATTATTATGCGTCAAATCAGGAGCTTTCTAATATTCTCTTATCAGATGTGTGTTTAGTTATAATATAAAAGTTATATAAAATGTTAATGATGAATCCCAATTGAATCGCACTCGGAGGAAGATACCGTTGTGTATGTAAATTAATCTCAATTTAGCACTTATAAAGGATGCATTTACATGGCCATTCGTGTCCATAAATATAGTCATATAAACATTTTTACTGTTTTATGTGCTAATGTAAAATTTCTTGTGTTTCCTTTATATTTCTCCTGTTTTTTCTCCTGTACAAACTTTTGCTGTGTTCATTATACACGGCAGTCTTAGTATTCGTGTATAGTTTGAGAGTGTGATAGTTAATTGTATTCGTCTGGTGGTTTCGTACTTGATACTACTTAGCTTGTGATATTGGATAAAGGTGAATGTAATTTTTCATAATTTGGAATCAGCGAATGTATATGCTGTAAGCTTAAATGCTAAATGCAAAGTACTTGAGCTGAATCCATATTAAGAGTACAATACAAGAGATTCATTTGCAAACTCTCTACCCACGCCCAATATACTTCCATTGCAAACAAGTAGGAGAAAGATAGGAGGAATGCATATTACTCGTCTATTCATCTCTCGTGCATGTGTTATATAAGTTGTAGCACATCAGATAATAAAAGAGTCAGGTAATTTCATATGCAAATCCTGTAGCTGACTTCAGTCAGAACGAATTACAGTTAGAATAGTATTAGTGCACAGTTCTGTACAGAGTTCAGCTCATTATTACATTTTATACTCCTCTCACTTTAACTCGCTCTTTAGCCAGACTTGGATTATTATGCTTTAAGTGAACTACACGAAGCAAGTGATGTCATGTCAGTTCTGTTTTCATTCCTATTATGACACACATCCATATATTATTATCCGTACACTCTCCTATAGAGAACTGCTTTAACTACTAGAATGTATGAAGACTTTTCCCAACATTTTTATTTCTCCCACTTTTAAACTATAAACTTGTATATCAACGATCAGCTATCTATAAACTTTGTAATTTAATGCATCTACGAGGTTATCTTTGTATTTGCATTTTCACAAGTCAAGTCTGTTCTGTTTGTCATCTTAAATGTCATTGTCCTTGTTCTGTTTAATGGCAATGTTGAGAATTTACAGCTTTTTGTTAACCTGAAATGTCATAAGTCAAATAAAAATCTGTATGTCACACGAGAATAGTACAGTACATATGGGAATACTACGATGTGTCACACAATTCATACATTTTTAGTGTTTTCGCTGCTTTAAAGAGATTTGTCGACAGAAAGTCATATGGAAATCAGTCTGTGTTTTTTTGTACCACAACAGCCACAAAGTAACAATACTATAATAATATTACATACTTTTACTTGTTGTTAGTCTACAAATACAAACATTGTGTATATTATTGTATTGCAAAATGGTAGTAATACGACTACATGAACATACTGTAATAATTTATCTTCTGTAAATACAATTACAACATATAAATAACACAACATGTTTATTGTTAGTAGTGATACACATTCACATAATCAACAATGTCAACTCAATACAAATTGCATTTTGATTGAAGTAGATTAATAATGAATGAAAAGTGAATGAGTATCTACACTCTACTACTCTACTGAAGTATTAGAAAGCGAAACTATTTGTAACAATACAAACTGTTGTTAGTATACCACAATGTACCTTACAACCGACTGTGGATATGTAAATGCGCCAGTAGTATGTGTGTGTGTTTAGTATTGCATATACTCAACACATTGTAATGTGAAGATTCAATTTATTAATATGAAAACCAAATGTTCAAGGCAGAAGCACCACGTAAAACCCACACCAACACCCGTTCAATGCCACTCGTGTCATAATTACTTTTACACACTGTGTCTGCTGCAGTCTGCAGCAATTCGTCGCAATCATGATCTCACATATAGGGTAAGTTAATATTGCACCACAATTTAGTGTACTCAAGCCATTATTTCAGTTTTGTTAGCAAAAGGAGAAAACAAAGTAATCAAAACGAGTTATTATTATGGGCAAATACATTTGCGAATCGTCAGAGTTCAGATTACATAAGTCAAAAAAGTCAATACAATCAAATCACATCTCCAAAAAAGCTTTTCTACAAATACTGTTCAAGTACAAACGTAGAAGTTAATTGGCAATAAATTTTTAACAGGTAAAATATTTACTTGTGTGTTAATGCTGCTTGTGAAGAAGTATGTGATATGGAGTTATATGAGATTGAGAAGAGTTAAATAATAAAATATATTTCTGTCGTTTGTTAATGAAGTTCAGCTTAAATGCTGAAGGGGTTAGAAAAACAGAGAAAAGGGATTCCTTTCAATTACCAAAATATCGGCTGAATGGCGATTCATAGTAATTTCTGAAAGCATGGGTTCTGGAGCTTCTACCCGAACGACGGTCATATAGTCTTCGCTTCGACTCTAAACAAGGCATCATAGGTTTTTTACATTTGAAATAAAATTTACATCTAATATTTACATACAGCCTCACTACACATAAAATTAACAGCTTTGCATTAGAATAATACAACAATTACGATAAGTAAATAACGGCTAACAAAATGCTTCGGCTAATGTCAAAGAGACATCACAATCAATAAAACCAAATAAAACCCAAGTAGAACTGCAATTATTGTACATTATACTACTCTCAAGACATATTCAGTGTCAATTCAACATTGCTACATAATATACACTCGGCCAAACGGCAATATCATCATCCACTGTCTGTTCTTTGAGGGTAACCTCATTTTTCCTCTGGGGCTTATATGTAAACTGTCCATGAAAGGAATGAAATCCTATTCTGCATTGCCACAATGATGAGATTAACATATACAGCACGACACGCGCATCCAATTCTTTCGTTTTGAGACCAAATCAGTGGCAGATTGTGAAATGAATACAAAGAATGAAGGTGCTGGTAATCAGATTCTGAATGTCAATTCAATACGATCAACTTGAGATCCCTACCCCGTTCTTCTTGCACGGTATTCCTTCCATACAGATCTTAGATCTTCGTAGAAATTTTAATCTAATCTCATGAATTTTTTAGACACCTATATTATAGCATATAACTATTATACAGCTGCTGCTGCCCTCAAAAGACCATCTTTATATTCACATCCATTTATTGGACGCAGTCATTATTCTTTCCGTTCTCTGAAAATAATTTATTGAACTACAATTGAATTTCTTTATTGCTTTCCAAACCAACAATGGCGATGTTCCCATAAGGCCGTCGCTAGAAGACAGCCGAGTCGACTCGACTCTCCCAGCTTTACACCACAGGCTTTTGGCCATCGAAAAGTACATTTTGGCTGCTGAGCCTACCACACAAGTAGATTTTATACACTACGAGTCTTCAAGCATTGAATTGTTTTGGATTAATAAGATATTGAATTGTGATTCAATTGAGGCCAGCAGCAGAGAACTCCTCTGCCTTTGCCATGTTCAGTTTCTTCTTTTGTGTGGGCAGATTACCTTCAATTTACCGATAGTACTATATAATTCTGGCATTTTATTTCCTAGTTCAGCATTTTATGTCTCATGTACCACATGACTCCACTACTAATACGATAAGATTTCTTGCTTTCAGCTGTGTATTTCTCATCCAATCATATGGGATAACTAGTCTTCTACCGTTCCTACTTACTTTACTACCACAACCACCTTAAAAACAATTACTCTAAACTATTCTTGTACACAGAAACGTGTGCTACTCTTTCCTATAGATATTTTTAATTACCTACTCTACTGTGCTTCTGTCTTACTAATAATGCCACAGTTTCCTGAAGAATTAAAGCGTAAATAGATAACTGCTGAGGTTAACACTGAAATATTTATACGTAGAAAAGGAACGCGGCTTTACGTATGACTTCCTTTTATCATTTTTACTGTCAATCATAATCTGTACAGCTTTTTTATCGTTGCAGAAACATATTTTTAAGATAATATAATTCCATTACAGTTAATTACACTTCAATGGTGGAGTAATTTAAAAATAATCTCAAGTTACCATCTGCGAGGACTTCGTAAGCTTCAGAAAGCTCTTTGAATTTTTTTGTGGCTTCCTCCTGGTTTTCCGGATTTTTGTCAGGGTGCCATTTCAAGGCGAGGCGACGATATCTGTTCATCAAATCAAACAAAAGGAAATGATTAGTATAAATGATTCGATCCGGCTTAACATTACATCTTAAGATATACATAAAGCTTCGAATTCACTAGAGAGATGCAATTTTAGATTAGTTCAGCTCATCTTTTATATCTACTCTTCAGGTAAACTAATTGTAGCTCATTATTGTCAATTTCCACAAATAATGCTCTGTTCAGTCAGAAAAACTTTCGCAAAAATTAGCCCATACCGTATTCTACCACATTAGAATTTCATATTTTCACTTTCTATTATCTGAATATGTGCATTACTAATAAGACAGTTATCTTACTCAAGAAGACCCAGACAGTACGACGACAAGAACGAATGAGCTAGTGGAACAAAATGTTCAAATGTAAATATGGGAAACTTAATTCCACAGAGCATGTCTTCTTCATACTACTGTACCTCCACCCATCATACAAAAAAGTACTTGTGAGACAAAATTGCAAATGCATAATTTAGCAATCTTTGTTAATGTATGCGTTGTAGTTTTTCAACCTAAATACTTATTTAACTTTGAGGTCCTCGTCCAAATTAAAATTGCATTATGCCACAAACGATACTCACTCACTCAGATACTCAGCCACTAGAAAGCTAAACTTAATTATTTTATTCAATGTTGAAATTTTAAACTAGTACAAGATTGAGATTGTTTAGAATTCATGAATATTCTATGAGCTACCCATCCAGCTGCTGTGTCTGGGGTCGAAAGAATGAAATAATAAATATGCAATTCAATGTAAACATATCCACAAGAATAGCCCATTTTAATTTTAACTAATTGTAGACATCAAAACTTGGAGCACAGCGATTAATCACAGGGTCATTCGGATACATGTAATTACATCCATCCAAATAAAAAAGTGTTGAATGAAACAAAATACATTCACTGACTGACTATGCGTGTTGCTACAGTTAAAATGAAACGCAAGGAAGCTGAGTAATAAAGTGTCTGTAAGTGTATCCTGTAAAATGCAACCTTATATTCATCAACTACAATAACTACACGTAACCAAATACATGGTAGGTACATTAAGAGTATCTCATGGCATAATAATATGTAGTATTTTTCTATATACAGATAGTAAATCCTTTATCATCATTATCTTGGCTCATTCTCATTCTTTTAAGAATTCTTTCAGAAAATACGAATTTATATTTCAACTACCGAGACCTTGTCAAGACACAGTTCGGAAGGGACTCTGACTCAGCTCAGCTTTCACAGACAACTAGAAGACTGCGTTCTAGAGTCTCAACCACGATCAAGTTATTTGGGTTAGGGTCTTTTGCTATTTTACTCATTCTGTTCGACCTTATCAATCTCATCTAATCCACTAGAATATATATACACAGAGTAAAATAGCGGACACCCATTCATACATAAATTACAGGGATGTTTACTAGTAAACAAAAAACAGTGGTATAGATAGGAAGACAATCCGTAGCGGAGCTTTCTTAAAAGAAGATGCTGAAAAAATACAACTTGCCTTGCATAAACTTTAAGAATAATTTAAGATTTCACATGCCCATGGAAATTGTTCTTATGTGGGTCTCGATGGGATACAGTGTATATTTAAAAGCGAAAAATCCTTGCATGTCTACCGCTTTAATTATTGTGTGTGAAGCTGCCTCTGACAGCCCAAGAAGTTTTGTTCCTGCATGCCATGCAGATGATCCTTCTATTGCCGTAAATGTTAATGTTACTTGCTACAGCTCTATACACATCCCAACTAGTACATATTTCCAAGCTTTGCATATTTCATCAAAACATTTCGCTTTTATTGATATAATAAGAAACTATAACGTGTGAGTTTAGAATCCTTTGTTTTCTAAGCACCACTACTACCTGAATTCATTAAATTTTCAGTTTCATTCAATGTTCAAGTAGTCTGTGTAGTATCCTGCTTTGAGATACATAAAATATTGTGTATACGCATAGCAATTTGCAATGTACACATAAAAGCAGAACGGACGATGACAGCTCTGAGATAGTGAAGCGAGAAGAGGAAGCAATAAAATACCATTCCTTCAAGTAAAATTAAAGTGTGAGTAGTGTAGTATACGTATCTGTTGTAAAAACCAAATAGAAAATGTTTCAACCATTGAGGAGAACATCAGTTCTGCCTTTACTGCTACTACATTTCTTGACATTACTTACTTGCCTTGAATAATTGAATAGATTGAGAGATGCTACCGTGTTTCGCGAGAGTAACACCAATTCCACAATTTCTTATCGTGTCACGACGGAATGGAAGAATGAGAAAACATACTATTATAACAAAGTTCAATTCAACTAAACTTTGAAGCATCTTCTTTGAAAAAGCATTTTTAATGAAATCGTATCCTTTCTAACCATAAAATGTGAAAACATGAGACAGAATTAAATATCGTCCCTTCATTCATCGAGTAAATAGAAAAATGCGTTGTGTTGATGTGACAGATGCCACATATCGAGTTACCAAACTTGAAAATAAACTTCGACAATCTTCTGCTAGACATAATAAAGGGTGTGATTGCATTATCATGCGATCAAACATTCACACGCTGAAATTACTGCTTCCTTCTGGGAAAGTTTATTTATAGTACATTAGTTTTTACAATATATATCTAGCTTTACGGCTGCGACTGTCATAAATCACTACAAACTGTTGAAACCGAAGCTAACATCATTAACCAAAACCAGACGAAGTTGTTTGAAAATCGGATAGCCAAGGTTGTTTCCTATTAGCACAACGGAATTAATTCTCTTTGCTTCAGACAATCACTCATCTCCAAGTGAAGTTTTCGACACCTTTACCAGACTACGTAATATGCATATCTGTATTTGAAACGCTTTTACTGGCTTAAGGCCTCCTATGCAGTAGTCGTTCGTAGTAGCAGTGTTTTGTGTTCGTGTGTAAATGACTAATGTATTTAACCGTACAATAAATAAATACATATCTGTAGAAACGCCTTCACTGCACAATGCAATAAACGATAAGATTAAGACGCAACTCAAGGCGAGCTAATGGAAAGCGTTTGAATAACACTATTTGCTAAATTATCGGCGAGAACAACAGCTCAAACGACCCCTACGCGACCACGACAATCAGAATCGTACAAATCTACCTGCAATCTTATAATTTTACGCTTAATAAATTATTACTACTTAAAAATATCATAAAAAGTCATCTGTAGCATTTCTATATGAATAGAACTTTAACTCTATTCAAATTCAAGGGAATGATCACTGTATATTAGTTTTCGCATTAAATATGCACTATATTACACTTCTATAGGTACTAAAACCCACAAGCTAAAAATGCGAATCAATTATAACTATATTTTCTGTATATGAATTGCAATGCAAGTAGATTGCATCATTACGAGATAATAATGGGACTACCTACAGTCTAAGTAATTTAAACTTAATTTACGAAATTGTATGAAATGCGTAACCCCCAAATACAAGGCTAAGGCTAAACTGACAATTATCTGTTACGATTATGTTTAGGTTCATCATCATCATCATCGTCGTTTCATTTACTTTTGCACTACTTAGACCGTGTAGCATTTCAAGTATAATCTATATATGCTATATAGCAGAATGAAGTCCCAGTACTATTCATCGTACTTGACATGAACAAACTTAGGTCAGATGATAGAAAAATTGAGCAAACATTTCAGATACTGACAGCAAACTCTCAGCACGTCCATAAAATACATATTATCTTCTGCAGCACTAAATACTAAAGTACAGTAAGCTCAGGTTTAAAAGTAAGGAAAGAAATGAATCTTCCTTGGTTAGGCAATTCTCTATATCTGTATATAGAATGACGAGCACAACCCACTCTAATAAAAGGAAGTCCAATTGCGGACAACGAAGTTTTTTCTCCTTGTATCACATCCCTGAGTGAACATCTTCGTTGCATGTAAAAATGTATAAACACATCCAGAAAGAGAAACAAAAATGTGCAAAGAACGCCACGACTGTTTATTCTATCTACTGTTTGTCTAAGGTTGCCTTCATCATCGCTCTTAATTTAATACCTTCGACGCAAGTAACCAATTATAGAGATGAACGTTATTATTTCTAACTAATTGAGGACAATTCTCGTGCAAAAAAGCACGAAGTTATTTTACACTTACACTTAGAACTCATTTTGATGACCCTTCAAAATGCCTGCCTCTTCCTATACTCCAACACCAACACGTAAACTGCATTTATTGTTTGGTAAGTAATAACAATAACTGAACCTAATTGGAAGCTAGTCAAAGTAGAATGTTTGTTAAATCAAGCATCAATGAAATCAAATCAATTGACAAGAGTTTGCTAAATAATCTCAATCCTACTTATGCTTAAGTATACCAATACACACACATACATGTGCTGTTGGTTCTTAGTTGTCCTTTTACTTCTCAACTTGAGATTAATAGTTTGCACTTTGTGGTAGCTGCAAACAACAATTAGTACTTATATAGCTTCATCTCCTACAATGCATCTCTCTGTATCCTCGATTTCTATTTTCACATTGGAAGAGAATATTTACATTGACACAAATCGTTGATTCATAATAATTCACTTATCAGGTGTTCTCTGCGTTAAACGAGCATTCAGCTTTCGTGTGACTCGAACATTGGCCTATGGCCTACCTAGTGTTTATATTTAGCCTACATAAGACACTCTCCCATCCCAATTCACAACCATATGACTCTTATACAGCAACTAAATGGAAACTCCACACATATTATGCGTCTGTCTTGCTTCACTCATCACATCAATCAGCCACGTCACGATGCGATGCATGCATGGTTAGCTGGCACATGCAGAACATGTAATAATGTATCGTGCTGAAAAAATAAGGTTGTTTATATTCCCTTTTCATTCTTTGTTACTTGCTATTTACGTCTGCAGCCTTATAATAATAATAACCAACCTAAACACAATGCGTTTTTGATTCATGTCAGAGATTCAGGTGTACAGGGCACAATTCAATAGGTACCACCATCAAATATAGCGTGTGCAACAAAACATTCTTTATAAATTAAGTCATATACATTTTATATTGCAAAAGATAGATAGAATTACAATTGCTATCAGATACTACTCCCACTGGCTATAAAAGTCGTACGTGTATTTTGCATCACCAACACATTAAATATTTTACATACCTAATGCAAAAAATTATTTGAAAATCTTTGCAGCTGTCTCTTTAGCAAAATAATCACATTAAAGACAATTCATCCGTTTTTTATGCATTTTACTTGACATAAACCGAAAGAATGAAATATATGCTTTGTATTTATGGGTAAGTCCGCAAACTCACCGCGATACTTATAAAAAGATGACATAGTATATCCACACAACATAATATATGATTTCCATTCACAGATAAATCTATCCAGATGGTTTACACGTACAAATAAATGTGTGCATATGCAATAATAATAATTTTATTTCGTGTTTGGTTTAGCCGTTTCGCCTGAAAGAGCTCCCTTCAGTTTAAATGCTGAACACCATAACTTTTAACGACAACTCCTTACTTACTGTCACATGTGTGCGGACCCTACTTTCATCGCGCTTAAACTTTTGCTTGCCTTATATGAAACTCACTTTTGCAAAAGGTTTTGAGTAACCTACAAACCTCAGATAGAGACACAATGTCACAACATTTCTATAAAGTATTTGGTACATTATAATTCAGTATATGGACATAGTAGTAGTAGTACGACAATAATGAATCCTCATGAGATATGCAACGCTGTTGTAAATCTACAGACACACGTTAACTGTTCCTGTTATAATATTCTTTTGGTAAAAGATCAAACAAAGAAGTGTCGTTTGGGAACAGAGATCTTACGCCTTGTACACACACACATTATTATTGCCCGCTGTAAATTATCGCAGGCAAACGCATAATATTGGCCATTGAAACTTCACAGAGGAATTCACAAACTCATTTACTACAATACACGAGCTGAGATTACGTTTATTATTGAACGTGTACATGTGTACCGCTATTTTGCGTTGCGCACTTCGATTTACTATACCTGGCATGTGTACGTCTATATAAAAACTATTAAAGGAAAGAAGATATTAGACAAGCTTCATGTACCCTTTCATTTCCTATTCTATTGTACTTAGCTGACAGATTGCAAATTGTGATTTGAAATTGGTCTGCAGAAGAGATTCAGTAAAAACACTGCACTGCCACAAACACGGAGTGACTATAGTACACCTACCATTAATCACAATGTCGCATTTTTCTCTACTGTTTATTAAAGTTACGCATACACACCAGCCAGACTACTAGACAGACGCAATTCAATTCACATGATGCTGCCCTTATGTTGTTATTAGTAAATTAAAAACATACAGCCATTACACATCAATTTGATTTGATAATAACAGCTAAGAACTATAAAAACAGTAGTAGTTATTACAGTAGGTAGGTTGTTACAACATGATAAAGTCACATTAGATTACTGTGTAATATTAGTAACCGAGTTTCGTGTCAGATTTTATGTAGTAACCTCAGATTGTAACTTTGCAATAAAGTCTATCTTGATTTGCATAACACATTTAGAAGTGTGATAATATGTCACAACAGAACCGATAATGCTGCGACATCGAAATTCTAGACATAATAATATCACATTACACTTCAGAGCTTCACCATTAAGATAACACATTACGAAT
Source organism: Pogonognathellus flavescens (assembly GCA_019776165.1). NCBI lineage: Eukaryota > Metazoa > Arthropoda > Collembola > Entomobryomorpha > Tomoceridae > Pogonognathellus > Pogonognathellus flavescens. Next base: position 20,824 of record JABASD010002133.1, read on the forward strand.
AGATAATTAAAAAATAACAGTAATGAAATGATTAAAAATAATTGCAGAGTAGAGCTCTAGTACTTAGAACTCAACAGTTTCTACAAAGAAAGTCTTTGTTGAAGTCTCATGCTTGCATATGCCATGGCTGGCTGTCCTTACCGTAAGCATAATAACAATTTAAGTTAAGAGTTAAGAGATAAAAGTAATTCGTTATTCGTTTCTTTTATTATAAGTCTGTCTCGCCATATGGAGTTGCAGCACAAACTTAATGAGGATTATAATGAAAGGTACGAAGGAACCGCCTGTGCTCCACAAAACTCAGACTTTGCATTTCTGCAATGACAAATGTGCATCCAGTATAAAACATGCACGCAGTAGAATACACGAAGTGCAAATAAACTTTAAACTCTGCCATACACAACTTGCAAACTTAATTTACACATAAAATGTGTCTGTTGTATGTATATTCACTTTTGTACACCCTACATAGAAAGATGATCTCATCCAGCATAAAAGCACACGTAATATTTACCACATACTAGATATAGGTAAAACCACATTGAACACTTTTACAAACATTTTCACATGAATTGATGACTTGAGCATTATCTGTATATAGGAGGGACACACTCTAGAACGTAAAGCTGAAGTGAAGAGTAAACATGGTGCACCTATCCAACTAAAATTCATTTGCCTTTGGTAAAGAGCTTCAACTGTTAAAGTCATTTAACTAGCCCACACAACAACCAACAGCCACAAAATAGAATTGGCCACAATAACAATAACATAATATGGTTGGTTGGGATAGCTTTAACCCAAATGGATGCATGTAGGAAGTACTAACAACTAATCATAGTGTCCAACTCGTATTTACAAAGCGTAAAAGCAAAAAGAAAAGAGCGAGTCAAATGTCATGTCAGAATAAGGATGCAACAATACAATTCACAATCAGTCAACTTTTACAGCATACAAGCATGCAATATTTCAAGAATGGCTAAGGGCGTTAGCATTGAAGTTTGCTCTGAGACTAACTTTATTATGGACATTGAAAATTGAAATGCGTCTGCCTCTGTAATAATGTAATATAAATGATTAGATTACTATTTACAATCGAAACCCAAGCCACAGGAGGGACTCATGGAGAACCTTAAGTCAAAGAAAAGACCACCACGCCAAAACCCTTTCTTAAGTTCCGCTTTTATCTCACACAGTTCCTTGTGTACATTTGTCCTTTCAAATTTTATTATTATGTAATCACACATCCACACACACCTATCAGCTATTTTAGAACTTCATGTTGACGATTGCAGCTTCAGCCACACCACATGTCATGTAACCTTTCGCCTTATCAAACATCGTTCATATCTTTTCTATGTGCCGACCCGGTCCAATACAGATTCAATGGCCAATTAATATTTTCAATATACCGTAAAGCCGAAATCCTTTCCAGAAAGACAAATCTATTTACTAATTCCTTCCCTGTTCCCTGTATTGAACGTTAAATCATCTTTAGAACTTACTAACTCGTATGTACACATTCATAAAATCATGTTGAAATAAAATATTATGTATTTGTAATTGATGACAGTGAAGTCTAAGGACTCTCTTCCATATACATACAAATTAATAATTACGGGATTTTTACGGGGACTATAAATAGCTGTCCACTGCCAAATATAGACTGCTGCACCTATGCACTCACAAGATCATAAAATTCTATAATAAGCAGAGCGAAAAGCATATTTGCTTATAGCTCCACTTCATCCTATCTACCTGGCGTTCTCTTTGCTAATCTTTTTACATGCCACTTACTATATGTTAGTAGTGTAAGAAAACTGCGAATGTAAATCCTCTCACACTTTGAAATACTGTTAAGATTGCTAGCTCACAGTAATACAAGCCGTCATAAACTTCAAGCCAAGATGTACATAAGCACATACAGGAAAATAGCGTACATGGTAAAGTATATTTTTATACACTCAACGCGAACCCAACCCACCACTGCACATGAGAATTACAACATTTTATTTCTCATACACTGAAACATTCCTCTAGTTACATACATATCCCCACAGTATCCACAACTAGTCACTCATTCACACTGCAGACTTACAAAGTCAAACTCAACACTAATAGTCCCCGACAACAACCACTATATATCTAATATCTACCAGACTAGTATCACTTTGCGATTTGCTCTAATAATAGTTGTGGAGATATTGAACACATGCATTTATTACATTACTACATACACCATTAAGCGCTAAAATTTTTGTAACACCTGTTCGTTGCATCTATAGAATTAAGAATCGACGTTAGTTCAGCTATAGGGGCAAATTATTATTTCCATGCCATAAAATATCCACTATAGGGGCAGACCATAAAATCACAATGGGGTATTGTTTGATGCATCTAGCATAAAAATGCATTTTTTACGAAATATTCCTCTAGTACAAGTGTAAGCTCATGGGAATATTATAGAACACGGATTCAGTGAACTAAGAAAAACTTCAAAGTAAAGTTGTTTAAACTAACATTACATTCGTAATATATATATTCGTGTAATATATCTCAGTGTTGAGGTTAACATCGATTCCATTTTGCTTTCCAACTTAACTTCCTCCTACGCACATTTGAAAAACGCCTGCGAATGTCTCTTGTCTAAAGACAAGAAGAAATACACACGTCTATTATGAATATACGGTCACATACACTTTTACATAGGCAAATGGCAAATGCACACATATATTATGTGTCTAATCGACCCTAGACAAAATCATTCACAACCACAATAGACCAACTTAAATTACATCAAGTGTACATATGCACAACGCTCTGACTAAAAGAAGTTTTACTCGAGGAGCTTTAGCTGGCAATCATGTAGTGAGCCAAAAAAAGTGTTACACAAGACAGACAAAATCAGTCACACCACTACCACCGCACTATGTAATTTAAGTAGGTACATTTTGTATCTTAATCTTCAGGCTCCATAACATCACAATACATTCATAAAAAGGGCATGAGTAACCTTACAGAGTGGCTCTCAGAGAGACGCAAGAGAAAATTGAAACAAAAACAACAGTAGTTCATGAGAGGAAAGAGCACACAAGGCTTAACTCGAAATAAAAATAGAAAACATTAGTAGCGAGCCACCCAGTCACCTTCCGTGGTGGTTTTTAGCACCATTTTCCTAGATCCAACCTAACAATTCCTAATAATTTGGACAATGAAACCGTGCTGTTAAAGATAAACATTCTCTTGGACACACAGATACAAAGAAAACTCATAAGTTACGGATAGGTACAATAGGTCTTTTTTATTAATTCATCCTTCATTATGGTATTTGCCTTTGTCAGCTTAACAGGTGTGCTCCTAGCAGAGTAATTACAATTAGTCAAACCCCAAAGCTTCCAAAAATTCCAAAAACTCAACGACCCTTACTGACACCAATACAGTACAATGCTTTACTAATGTCTTGTAAATAATGCAATGCAACGGAGTCGACAAACCTGGAATTAGAACAAGCAGTCACGTAAGAAATCAACTTTAGCTCGTTTACGAAACTTTTTTTTTCTAACTCCGGGTAACAGACTTCAGGAAATACTCTGCGTGTTCTAGAAAACATGAATGTACAGCAGATACAACTACATTATATATTGCTATATTACATTACATACGATCGTGTGAATGGAATGAAAGCCAAAACCATGTTCTTAATGGCAGCGTTTTCCACCTCATTAGCTCAACAAAAAAACTAATGGTATGTGCACCGATTCAAGGAAAAAGAAAAACAAGCAAATCTGCAATCTGCTAAAAATTCGCCATTCACAAATACCTGATCATGCATATTGGTATCTATACACTATATCGGTTCAAAATACTAATACATAGGCAGTTGAAGTGTAAAGGCAACACAACACTGATTTACACCTGCACACAAAATCTATATCTTTATACACACATTACGTATATTATCACATCAAATCTGTACTCCTTACATCTTAAACTATATATATTATTCACACAGTTAATGTAAAATGCGTATCAACTGACAAAACTTGAAGGAATTTTTTAAAGCCTGTATTGCAACTTACTGGTTGTGAATTCTTAAGATTCTTAATACAAGATGCAATATTGTTGGTACATTACAAATTGATGTAAATACAGAGACGGCATAAAATGATAAAGCTTCATGATAAGATTGCAAGTTGGAAGTTTGCCTATAACACGGCTGCTACAAAGAAAAATGGCCTAAGCGCAGCTGGCAAGAGAAAAACGAAGCGATTACACTGCAGGGTAGAGAGATGCATTTCATGTGATGGCATGTATACGGCTCGCTTCTCCTCACGATATATTCGTTTACAGAAAATTGGAATCTCTGAATCGAAAGAAGAAACTGCAAGAAACAACCCGCCAATAATATTGCCAAATGACAATAAAAAAGTTAAATAAACTAAATTGGAAACCGCCTTAACAAACAAGACGACTGAGAATCACGCCTTCAGACTTGAGAGAACTCTCAGCACATCACATTCTCATAGTGAAAAAATGAGACAAATCTTGAGAGTTGCAAACGTCCACAGCAATTGGCCATCCACCAAAAGTAAGTTTACCAAGCCCAAGGTGGTTAAAAATAAATGCCTTTGAGCTAAACTTAGATTCTTAACATAACCTCACTTGAGATAAGATAACAAACTTGAACGTTTCATCTCTTTTTCATATCACATTATCACTTTGATAGCTCACTTTGATACGCTGCCTCCTCACGCTTTAGGTACGACGTACGAGTAATCTCATCTCGTCGCAAACCGAGCATTATTTTGCTCCATTTACAGTCAAAACAATGGCTTCCGTTAATTTCCACTCTCTCTCTCCAGTCAATTGACACACCATTCACGCTGTGAATTTTTTCTCAAAGGATGCACACGTTTTGAAGCTAATTTACTTCACATTTTTCCTAAAGGTGACACTGTTTCAGCCATATATTTCAAAGAGATGTTCTACATTGCCTTGTTTTGTCTAGTTGTGTTATCTTTACACTCCTCTTATTGAGTCCAAAAATGAGCAAAAACAATAATCAGCCCTTAAACCTAAATAACGAGCAACAGGGGACATTGCTTTGTGATTTGTGACTGTGTGAGTCAGATATCCTGATTTAGCATTGTTTTTCCAGCCGTCTTAGCAAATCTTGGCTGTGTACATAGAAAAATCACCAAGCTTAACATTCATTCATGAGGATGAAACTAACTATAAAACCAGACATCCTACGTATTATTACTGTTTGCACGTTCGCTCGACATGCAGTAAGATTTAAGCTGCGTCACAATTTGTAGAAAGAGCACTAAGGGACAAGGCAAGAAAGCAGGCCAGCGACAAAGCAAGAGAATAATTTCTCTAATGTCGTCTCTAACAGACATTTTCAATGTCAACGCTAATTCTATCCTGACCTTTGCCTTATATCAACTTTATAAGATGAAGTTTGACTCAAATTAACAAGGGATTACGCCAATAGCAGTCAGCTCCTGAGAATTATTACCAGAGCGTAACAAGCTATGCTATATATTATTATTGTACCTAAGGTATTTACTTAACTACCAGCGTTAACTATGTTTACTTTGTCTTATTATCTTTGCTGTATCAGTCACTGTGTCACTGCGACACAAGACCAACTATAAATAAGTCAACTCTAACTATATTTATGCTCTATGTTGGACATATAAATGATAATAATATACAAATTTATTTTATGTAATGCAGAGGTATCAAAACCGAGGCTAATAAATTGGCTTGGCTGCAAATGCAATCAGCTGCATGCAAAAAACCTACCTACTACCTACCTACATATAAAAATACATTGACTACGACAGACACACCGAACTTTAAAAAAAATACATCAGCCTCGCTCATGTAAAAATACAAATCTCATAAGTAGGTAGAGATCACTAATTAATTTATTGTGGCCGTCAGCACTTTGAACTGAAATCATATAACATACAGATACATGTAATATATTATGCAGTAGTATGCGATCAAAGTTTTTCATTCTATTACCATTTACGGTCAAATTATAAAGTTAGATTATTACATTCCCAATTTAATCTCCACAACAATTTACTATCACCTTTTCTGACACATATATAAAATGCCTCCAACGTAATTGTAGAAGGTAAGGGCACTTAACTTTCATGAACAACTACTTGATAACGATACATCCATAGAATTAAATCTTTGTACAGAAAATTCAAATTTCATACAATGTACCTACTTTATAAGTTTTCTGAATTCTCCATTTAACTTATAAGCAAGTAATAATTAATTTAAGTGTATCTAATTATGTGATATTAGGACAAACAGTTTAATTTGAATCTACTAACTGTCAAATCCGCCTGGATGTCTGTGTAAATAAGTTAATGATGTTACTTTGCAAACGTGTTGGCTATAACGAACTCACTGCTATATCAATTAAAGTGATCAAGTGCATATTGCGTTGATTACAACAATTTAATACCATTGCCCTGTCTTCAAATCGCATTACACACAAAAAAATCGTTAAACAAATACATACCCGGTTGTACATACAAATACCAATGTCCAAAACAAATATGGTAAATCGATAGTACCATTAATTTTAATCTTGCATATGTATAAGTACTCACGTACTACTGTAGGAAGAAATAAACATACTTAGGTCAATCGCATTTACTAAAATGCAAACAATATTGTTTTGGTTGCAGCTTGATTACCGAATTGCAAATCCAGTTTGATCTGCGCGTAATGTGTCGTAGATAAAACCGTCCTGTATTTGATGCATAGCACTATTTGGAATTTGGAAAGGTATTTGAAATATGGAATGAAATAATAAATGCATATCACCACTCACGCGTAGAGTAAAATGAATGTTTTTGTTTACAGAAGTCAGAAAGGTTGCATGGATATGCTACATGTTTTATTATGAAATAATAATATCAGAGATATATGTGTTCACATATGCATTGAAAAAATTATATGATATTTCTACGAATGCCGGTAATGGGCCGGTCAAAATAATTTAACCATGTAAGGAAACTTGAACCTGGTCTCTCCAAACATGATTTTATTCTTTGTATCGCGCTAGTACTTTTGTCAGTTTCGTGAGCATGAGAAAATCCAACTGTTTTGCTAGCTACTTCTAGTTTTTCAGTTGTGAAAGACAACACACAGCACTTTAGAATGAAGCAACGTTCAGACTTCAAACTGAAACTATTTTACTGTCTTGTTAGCACTTATTTAATCTATGTCTGGCATATTTTATTTCATCGCATACCTTTGTAAGCATAACTACATCGTTGATACTGTATGACTGCACTGCATCATATTTTTATGGGGATGTTAATAAAAAGTACAACAGCTACCAGCAATATAGGCTATGTACACATCCACATTTGTAATTGACAGCATTTTTCACTTGTCTGAAGTCTAACAACACGACTCCTATTCTCGGAACATCTTTACATTAAGGAGTGCAACTACCTAGTATAACGAATAGGTAAATAAACTAAGATTTCAAATCATTTGAATAATTATTCATAGTTTTTCATTTACCAGAAAGTGCATATTTTCAGACATCACTCAGTAAGAACCATTTGACTGTCTACAAAAATAGCAAAAATGGCATTTAAAAGCTTTAAGCAGAATCCAAAAAACGATTTTACTTAGTGTGAATTGTGGAATTTGCTTTTTCAAACACCTATAATTACCTAAGGGAGACGTTTTTACTCAGAATTAAATAGTAGGTATTATGTTCCTTGGAAGGAAGACGTTTTCACGTGAATGTTTATCAGTCATGTCATGATCAACTGAGATTATGTCATATTCCCTAGAAAACACAAGTTATTATTTTTCCTAAAGGCTGATTTAAGAAATATAATCGTGGCAAGTCTTTTTTTACTTCAATTTTGCACTAATAGTAGATACCTAGACAGGTAGAGGTATACCATCATGAAAATCTAACTAAATTAATGAGCTTGATGACAGAATAAAAAAAGCAGTCTATTTTGTGATGCATTTTTAACCTCTTCCTTAGATTAGTAATTAGCAACCTGCACAATCCTTGCGTACTGATTTATATTCTGTTTGTTTCAGTTTTCAGACACTACCCTTCTCCATTTCTGTCTTCACTTTTTCAACTGTAAAAAAGTGTTATAATAGTTTGGCTGAATAACAAAAAACGACAAGGGAAATATATTTATATAGATTTCGTATTCGAAGGTCGTATTTTGTTCTTCACAGCAGAAATTTATACAGTAGGGTGTGACGAAGACGAACAGGCATAGCCTGTATGTTTGCGTATAAGGTAATTTACATATATACCATGACTGTTTGGCATCTCTTTAAGCTAGAGATGTTCACTGAGTACTAATATTCATATTATGCAATCGTGTGATGAATGTACGATGATGCTGACGGTTGATGTTGATGTTATTAAAAAACTGTCGTATGTCGTGTCTTCATTCAATGTAGGAGGAATACATGAATCTTTACTTCATCTGAAAATTCCGTGTAGAACACGTACTTCGATGCTGAATCTCATTATATCTCAATATATTTTCTAGTGCATCTACAGTTCTACTACTTTGATGCATATACAAATGATAAGTAAAAATTATCTAGTTATTGAACTCCACAACTGCAACAGCGTATGCTACATGAGTGTATGTAGTAATATTTACGTATATTCTATATCTATAGTGTCTCAATTTGATAAAACAACTAATTACGAATGTAAAATGATAATTTAGAAAAGTTTGCACAATTATTTTCTGCTGAATAGATCAAAAATTCAGAGTGATAATGATCGTTGTGCTGTCTAACAGTTAACCGTTAACCTAGTCTTGCTAACGAAATTATAACAATATACCTAAGCAAGACTGCTTCTTTAATTCTGTTCTAGGTTGCCCCACAAAAGCCTTCAATTTTTCAAAACACATTTTTACATTTAAGTTAATTCCATTCATTTTTCAACATTTATCAGCTTGCAAGCTCAAAGTAAACTATGAACTAGTCGAATCATAAATAACTAGAGTACAAAGAAAAATGATTTAAAA